>MU714555.1:42435-97702 GCA_026770625.1 Nicotiana glauca
TAATGGTAAAAACCCTCGAATTTGGGGGTTCATCCGAGTTTAGAGGCTACTTGTTACGTGATTTGTTTGTTCCTCATCTCTGAATTTGATTCCTCCTTTCCCAAATTCTCTCTCAGAAATCCTAGTCGTCTCCCTCTATTTCCACCCTAAAATCACTGGAATTTATGGCTTCCAAGGCAATTGAAGTCTTATACCGAGCTTCTATAACTCCTACACGCTTGGTTATGGAAGATTCAAGGCATGACCACGAAGAAGCTTGGTCCAGGCTTCATTTAATTCGAGTTCTATGTCCGTATCCAACTTACTCCAGCAAGCCATGACTGTTCGAGCCTGATCTCGACTTCTCCTGCTCAGATCAACGATTTTCGAAGCCTTTCTCACCATTTGGGTTCCTCTGAAACCCTAGCTTTTGAGGTTCTTCTGATTTCTTTAGATCCGTTCTAGATCCGTGTATTCCCTGAATTTTTAAATGGTTTCTCGAGATTTCTTTCAAAAACTATGCTTTCAAACCTTTATCTTTTCTGATTTAGGGTTTTTGTTAAGTTATTTAGATGCTTCTCTAATTTTTGTTAAGTTTCTTGTGTGTTTCTTCTACTATGTTTCTTACGAGTTCTTCTATTGTGTTTCCTATGTGTTTCTTCTACTATGTCTTTATGAGTTCTTCTACTGTATTTCGCATGTTGTTCTTTTACTATGTTTCTCATGAGTTTCTTCTACTGGAAAATGCCTGTTAAAGGTCTCAGTTCCATTCTGAGATTTCTTAACTTATTTTGTTAGTATTTCTGCTTGATTTACTTGTTTACATCTCTACACTCTATTAATGGTAAAAACCCTCGAATTTGGGTGTTCATCCGAGTTTATAGGCTACTTGTTACGTGATTTGTTTGTTCCTAATTTCTGAACTTGTTTGGTTTCAAAACCCTAATCTCTTTAGACCTATTTGAGTTCCTGAAGTTGTTTCATCTGCTGCTCGATTGAGTTTCAAAATCTTTGTTTCAACTTTGTTTCGTCGTATGATTCTGACTTCTTTCTAAACTCTATAAGACCTTTTACTTGACCCATTTTGCATTCTATCTGATATTCCCTCTTCTCTGAGATAACTACCATGTTCCTATAGTCTACTACTTACTGATTTTGCAATTGCATGACAATTTTCTTTGTCCTAAAATCAGCCTCGCATGCCTAATACTTGTGTACTCTTTATATTTACTGAACTTCCCCTCTACATGACTTTCAATTGAAGAATGATTTCAGACTTCCTTTGTGTAAGTCTGATTGATTCCTTTCCTTGTTTTCTGAGTTCCATGGTTACTTGGTTTGAGTCGAAAACTTTCCTAAGCCTTTCTAACTTGGTTTATTCATGGACCAATAATTACAAATCTCTGACTCCTTTATTTATTGTGTACTAATTGATTCTTACCTTATTTTGTTTTAACCGTGTATTTCAAAACTCTTCCCCTAAATAAACTTCTATGTATTTACCCCTAATTTCCTACTTTGCACAAGATGTTTGTTTGATTTCTTTCCTTAAATAATTTTTACCATTTAAATCTGAATTCCTTAATTAAAGGAAGTCTTATACTAATTGATTTTGATTGATACCTAGTTTCTTAATTATTTTCTTACCTTCTTTCCGCCTTTTTTTCACACAATAAATACATGACTCTTTCATTAACACAAACACCATCACTCGTAGTCTTTCTGAACTTACACTCATAAGTATTCTCACTTGTTACTTGCATTGTGGCCTGTTTACAATTCATGTTGCCTGCTTTCTCTCTATTTGCTTCTTTGAAACTGGTATGTCCTAATTTAAGGTTTTTAGCACCACAACAATGTTTTTATTTATTGCTTTTGTATCCCTGTCTGCTTATTGCTTCTCTATAGTTCAACATTTATTCTAGCATACTGATTTCTTTCTGCCTGTTCTATTATGAATCCCAAACCTATACCCCTATATGTTTATGCTATGGTTTGGGGCATGGAAATACTGCAAATTATTGTCCATGAATCAAACTTGATCCCTTGGAGTCCTAGCCTCTAAATTGTATGATTTGGCAGGCTTGAGAGTATGCTAGCATCCTCCATTGTTGGTCATGCTTGAAGTCTGTCTTTGCCTAAGCAATAAGCTCTTTACAATTCCCCTATCCCCTGAACCCCTTATGTGTACTTATTTGTCGTTGTTTCCTTCTCCTTTCCCCCTTTTAGCATTTTGTTCTGCACTTGCACACTTTCTTAGTCTTTAAGTTCTGCCCCCCTCTTGTGAGCCTTGCCTTGGGACCCTTTGAGCTCCCTCTGAACTTTGACACTTGAGGGATGGCCCTTTCCACACTACTCTTGTCCCTATTCTAATAATACATTTAGGTGTAAGCATTTCCCGGAGTCCCATTGAATCTCTTAGGGAACTTTGACACACTCAAAGGGGAGAAAGGTTTTGGATCATGATCTCTTGGAGTTGGTTTACCTCATAACTCAGTGAGGAAGTCAGAATCAAGCTTCCTCTAGTTGTACTTTTATTTATATTTTTCTGATGTACCCTCATTTATTTCCGGGCTGTAATAATTTGCAATAAACTCTTAGGAATGGTTAGTGAAAAGGGGTGGGTAATTGTATATGCAAAGGGTAGATACCATATCTATAGGTATTTTGAATTTTTCATACTCAAATGCATATAGAAATCATGCCTATAGGTCATTCTGAATTCTGCATTCTCATATAGAAACCATGTCTATAGGTATTTTGAATTCTGCATAACCAAATGCATATAGACATCATGCCCATAGGTCATTCTGAATACTGCATGCATGCATAAGTCATGTCTATAGGGTTGTTCAATTCTGCATATTCAATTACACCTGGATACTATGCTCACAGACCTTAAACAAATTCTGCAAACTAGATACCATGTTGTAGGTTTAAAACTAGTCTTACGCATTTAAGGTTTTCCGTATATTTTACACCATGTCTACAAGTTTTTAAATCAACAACGCATAGAAAGCACGCCTATAGGAACTCCTAATCGAATCTGAGCCGCTTCATTCGCGTATAAGAGCTAAAATCAGTAAATAACGGGTATTGTCAGTTGCAGAACTTGTAACCAATTCATTCAAACTTTCCTCCCTTTTAGCAATCTGATTAACCTTATTTAGTAAGTTTAACCAGTATGTTTCAGAGCTTGCTATTTCATTGTTTTTCTGAATCCAATAGATATTATGCCTATAGGATCCTTGTCCAACACTTAGGCAAGCCTTAGGGTAAAATTATAAACCGAATTTGTTTCTGTTAATTATTACAACCAGCAGGCAGGCCTGATTCGGACTTCTTATCTGAGTTATTAATAAACTAAACCTGCCACATCAACCGTCCTTCTACATCTATAATAATCAGACCTAAACAGTATGTGTAAGTCATGTTAATTACGTGGTTCTTTGTTTAAAGGGGGTATATCTGAGCCTCTATTTGTTATGTGCTTTCCCCAACTTACAATACGTGTTTTGTATGTCTCCTTAGAGTTTTTTCACCATTGAAACTACAAATAAGCCTAATATCCCTCCCTTTAGGATTAGTAGTCCTAAATGCCTCCGGCACTGATAGGATTGGGGCGGGTAATAGCATGCAATAAGTAAACGAGACCGATTCGCACTTTAAATACCTCAACGGGGTGGGAAGGGTAGATATGGATATGATGACCACGTGATTACGTCATGTGTAGCCCCTCATTGAGGAGTGATTACCGGACTATGTGTGGGGTGATCCATATTTTTAGTAAACCTAGGACCCCTCCCTTATTTCTTATTTCTTTTCTTTAGCATTTTTTCTAAAATTAGCTTCCCTAAATTGCTCTTCCAAACTTTGTCTATTTTTAGATCTTTATATGTGAAATCCCCTCTTATTTGAGTCTTACTTGTCTATATGCTATTTGCACCTAAACTCACAATAATTGTCTTGCCGGAAACCACACTAGTGGATTCTGAGGGGTGCCTAACACCTTTCCCTTGAATAATTTCAAGCCCTTACCCAATCTCTGGTTACTCAAATCGAACCCTCTTGGTGTCCCAATGGACCCTAATTAGGTGGCAACTCTTCAAATCAAACCCAATTCCCAAAAGGAATGAGTTTTCCTCCCAAATGTCATAAATTCGATTTCGCGAGAAAAAGGAGGCGCGACAGCTTGGCGACTCTGCTAGGGATTTTTAAGGTTTCACCATTTCAAACTATTATTGTGAATTTACGTGCAATTACTTGTTTAATTCCTTTAAGCATTCAATTCCCTTTTCAATTTCAAAACTGACTCGTCCTTTGTTTCTTTCCTTTATTTCTTTCCTTTACTGCTTTCCCCTACTAATGCCTTAAATTATGAAGAACTGTTGTATTTTGCTGCTTTCATAACATGCAAATACATGACAACCTGCTTTAATAATTTCATAAGCATGCTCAACATCATATTCCACTCGTGCCAAACAAAATACCATAGCAACGATTATAATGAGTGGTTGTGCTATTCTGATATTATCACCCCTGAATCCGAAAAAGGCGTATTTGCGGTAAAACCAGTCGATCAACGGTGTAGTTGACGGTTCTGTGCCTTTTCCCTTGAGTTGTCCGCTCAAGGGTACCAGTCTACAACCCCATAGAAACCTTACTCTGTTTAATTATACATGCATCATGGTCAACCCTAGCCGAGTCAGTTATGTTGTCCGCATAATGACTCTTTAAGATATTCTTGTCCAAAGTCCAATGGGTTTCCCTAAAACCCAAACGGACACTATCGCAATCCGTGCATTTATTTGGAGAACTAAATGCTTTTATGCAAATTATTGATATTTAATAGTCAAGTCCGCTGGGGGAAGGGACTAACCCTTTTGTCTTGTAGAAACATGAGGCACGAAGTCCCCAGATTTAGCATGGTCACCAATATTCACCCAACGCTATTCAGCTGGTGGGAGGAACTTCACTCCAGCGATCAGACTCTTATCCGAAAATATCTGGGAAACCTACCTTCCCTCCTGGAAATCCAACCCAACAACAAGATCATAGAAGTTGTTACTCTGTTCTGGGATTGTAATAGGTCTGTGTTCTGCTTCGGGGACATTGAAATGACACCCTTGCTAGAATAGATATGAGGATTGGCTGGTATACCATGGGAGACTCCGGGTTTGATAATGCCTGAGAACCACAGGGGCAGGGGTTTCTTCAAAATGATGGGTTTAAAGAAGAATTTAAATCTGACATGCTTAAGGGAGTCTTATATCCCCTTTGATTATTTGTACAAGAGGTACGGTCACAGCAAATCCTACCGTACTTATCCTGATGAGTTCACCCTCACATCATTGGGGAATATTCACCGAAGAGTCTTTATCTTCATGTTTTTCTTCCTGGGAATGATAGTGTTTTCAATGAAGAAAGCAAGGATCCATACCAGACTAGCTATGGTGACTAAAACTCTAATAGAGGGAATTGGTGGATAATCGTTTAGCATAGTACCCATGATCATTGCAGAAATATATCAAGCCTTGCAGAAGTGCCAACAAGGAGCCAAACACTTCCAGGGCTGCAATTTGCTACTCCAGCTCTGGCTCATGGAACATCTCCAAAGGGATGAATACCGGTAAGAGATTCAGCAAAGGGACTGGGATGATTATATAGCCTTCCATCATCCAAAGCGGATGAATTACATGCCCAACATGTTCGCTCAACCAGAAGACGCCAAGGGATGGGTAGAATTGTTTGAGGATCTAATTGAGGATCAAATACAATGGATGTTCGAATGGTTCCCTACCGAGAAGTTCATCACCCGATCCAGGGATGAACCATTTCTGCTACTAATAGGACTGAGAGGAACATACCCTTATGTCCCTTTCCGAGTTATGAGACAGGCCAGTAGGAAGCAGGTTATACTAAGGGCCGACAAGATAAGTCACTTCCAGACTGATTTCCATGATGATGATAGGCCTTATAAGTGCCAAGCTCAGCATATGTGGCACTGCAAAATCGTTATGGGAAGGGATACCATTGATCCAGATAGATACCACGCTGGTTGTACTCCTTACTATTCAGGCTGCTTTGAGGATAATCATAATGGTCTGGGTCAGCTTGGTTTGTTCGAGGTCACAGGATCATAGATGAAAAGGCTGAGGCGCAGATCAAGTAAAATCAACTGTGCAAGAGAATTCGGGAATGCGAAAGCGAGCACCGTGAGATACAAGAAGCCAACCAAAAGCTGATTAAAGAGTGGAAAGACATGGTTGTCAGTGCTAAAAAGCGACTGGGACACTTGGAGCCGGGCATAGTAGAGCTAGAAAGGAAACTTCTCAAAATAATCGAGGATTGCCAGAACGCTGAAGGAAACGAGGGAGGACATCTAGCCAGAGCCCACCTGCTGCTGGGATTTCGAGAGTTGGGAAAGCTGTTCGACGGAGCCAAAGATACAGAGTCTGGGGAAGGTCCTTCTAGGACCAAATAGATAGGAATTCTCTTTCTTTTGCTTTATGAAATGTAATAAGGCCAATGGCCACTAGTGACATTTCATTTCCTGTTATTTAGTGTCGATTTGGGATTTGTCTACTTTTTATCAATAAAATGAGGCATTTAGAATTCTAAGTTCTCCGAATTAATTTGTTGCTAGGCCTACCTCGCACACAAAGGGGTTCCTAAATTAGGACATGATTTACATTCTCGCACTATGTGTTTAAATATCACAACATTTTTCTTATAACCCTCACTAACTTGGTTACCTTTTATTTTACTTTTTGTTGATTATCCCCCCACCCCAAAGGTTAGTTTGTGCACTCTGGCATCATCATCTAATCTCACGAGATCCAGGGGCCCTCCACCCACTCCTCCTCTTAGTCTTGACAGAAACAAGAACAAGGGGAAGATGGAAGATCTGAACAACACTAGAAAGGAGAACTCAACTGAACGGGTAGAGGTCACTCATGCCCATGGTACTCAGGTTTCCAAAGAAAATGCATCACAACTGGAGCAAAAGCTGCTGAAGTTCCAAGAGGAACTTGATCGGGTTCGGAATCTAGAAAATTTGTTATTTTCCCTCACCACTCCAAATGTCAACTTCCCAAATGCTCAAAATCCCACACCGCCACAAAATATCCCAAAGAAACAAAACTATCCCTCTACTCACCACCACTACAACACCTGCCATACTTCAAGCAACAATCCACTGCTCATCCCCAAACCCTTGAACTCCACGAATGACCACTTCCACACCCATCATAACACCCCCATCTATGTGGAGACCATGCCACATTCCAGCCAACCCATCTCAAGCACACCTGAGTCTGATGATAAAGACTCACTCATTTGGAAACTGGCAGAAGAACTCAAGAAATTGACTAGCCAAATTCGGGGCGTTGAAGGAAGTAAGGGGATTGAATGACTGAACTACGAAGATCTTTGCATACAACCCGATGTCTAACTTCCCGAGGGATACAAAGCTCCTAAGTTCGAGTTGTTTGATGGTACAAAGGATCCGAGAGTCCATTTGAGAACACACTACGACAAGCTGGTCGGAGTAGGGAAAGATGAGAGGATCCACATGAAACTTTTCATGAGGAGTCTGAAAGGAGATGCTCTGTTTTGGTACATTAGCCAAGACCCGAAGAAATGGTCAAACTGGGTGAGTATGGCATCTGACTTTATGGACAGTTTCAGGTTCAGGAAAAGGGACGTGGGTACCGTAACGGTTGCACAGAGAACCAAATACCCTATCAAATACCAATCCTATCCAATGCCTCCCCTCACATATCAGCCTACCCCAAACTACCAAGAACCCTCACCCTCCTACCAAACCCTATCACCCACTTATCAATCACCTCCACCTCCCACATATCAACCTACTTCACCCAAATATTCCCAACCTACACACGTATACCAATCCTACAATTCTCAACCATCCCACTATCAATCACTTCCTGCATGCCAAAACTTCCCAAGACCTCGACCAAATTTTGATCGCAGACCACCTAAACTGTATACGGCCATTGCTGAACCGACTGACCAGTTGTACGAAAGGCTCAAAGCTGTCGGTTATGTCACCCATATCCCTTTTGTAACCCCTGAGAACCCTTTTTAATGGGTAAATCCAAAACAAATCATGTGCATACCATTCCGGCATCAAAGGATACACCATCGATGAATGTCACTCTTTGAAAGACAAGATCCAGGCTTTGATTGACAACAAAATTATTATGGTAAAGGAACCCACTCCGAACGTCTGCAATAACCCTCTACCAAACTATAAGGGTGGGGGCGTTCATATGATTAAAATAGAGGACGATCGGGTTGATCACGGAAGGTGATGACCCAAAGAAACCAATAGTTACTCTCAATCCGATCGTGGTCCAAATTCAGCCCTCTGGAGACGCTGAGGTAAACATGTCTGTGCCACTTGAGTTCAAAGCAACTACAAAGGCACCAGCGCCAATTGAGGTCGAGTTCGTGTATCAAGAAAATGTAGCTACACCATTTGAAGTTGCAGTTTTGCCTCCCAAAGCACATGCACCATTCGGAGTGAAGATAGTCGCGCTGATCCCAGTGGTGATGTCAGCCATGACACCATTCCATACCAAGGCTATACGATGGGACTATACAGCCGGGGCAAGAAGAAAAGGCAAGGGTAGGACCGAGGAGACTATTGTCGCACATGGTATGACAAGAACTGGTAGAGTTTATACCCCTGAACACTTAGCTGAGTCAAGCAAGCAGGCCTCCAATCGGTCGCCCATCATTGAGATAGGTCCAGACGATCTTTGGAGAAAGATACATGCCAAGGAATACTCGGTCATCGACCAGTTGAACAAAACACCGGCGCAAATCTCTATCCTTGCGTTGCTGCAAAATTCTGAGGCACACAAGACTGCTCTGTTGAAGTGCTGAGTGAACCCTACGTGCCAAGCAACATTACTAGCGGAGAATTGGACAATATGGTCGGACAGATATTGGAAAGTCACAAAATTACTTTTCATGAGGATGAGCTACCGCCTGAGAGGTTGGGTCACAACAAGGCGCTACACATCACTGTGCAATGCAAAGACTACTTGCTTATCATATCACTGTGCAATGCGAAGACTACTTTATCACCAGGATTTAAGATGCCAAAGTTTGATTTGTACGATGGGCATGGAGACCCGGTGGCGCACTTGAGAGGATTCTCTAATAAAATGAGAGGAGCTGACGGGAAGGATGAGCTATTGATGGCATACTTTAGCCAGAGTCTAAGTGGTTCGGCGTTGGAGTGGTACACTCGTCAGGATCACGACAGATAGTACACATGGGATGATCTGGCCTAAGCATTCTCTTGCCATTTCTAATACAACCTCGAGATTGTTCCAAATCGTTTATCTCTAACTAAGATAGAGAAGAAACCTAGCGAAAGTTTTAGGGAGTACGGTTTCTGTTGGAGAGAACAAGTGGCAAGAGTTGACCCTCTAATGAAGAAGAGTGAAATTGTGGTTATTTCCTGCAGGCTTTGGAGCCTAATTACTTCGTCCATCTGGTATCGGCCATAGGAAAATACTTCAACGAGGTAGTAAAGACGGGTGGCATAGTGGAAGAAGGTCTTAGATAAAAAATCATGAGTTACTCGGCCATTAAGGTAACCACCCAAGCCATTCAGAGCGGTATTGGAGGAAGAATCGGAAAGAAAAGGAAAGAAGATGTAGTGACAATTGATTCAAGGTCATGGTTTGGCCATAGGGGCCCATCACACCATTATACTCAGTCTCGACCCTACTACCAAACCCCGTATAATCCACCACAGAATTACTACCCGCCACAAGACCCTCAGATTTTTGTCTACCACACCCAATGATATATCCAGCCTCCTCCTTATACACAATGGCGAGCACCGGCACCACGAAACACCTACCCAGCTCCACAGAATACTTACCCATCTCCACGAGCCTATTGAAGCCCTACTGGCCCAGGTTTCCGGCCCAATCAAGCATTTAAAAATGAGAGGTCGCAGCCTAAAGAAACCTTCACCACGTTGGGGGAGTCTTATACTAGTTTGTTCCACAGACTGAGACAATTTGATATGCTGAGGCCAATTGAGTCGAAATTACCAAATCCTCCTCCAAAGAATCTTGATTACTCTGTAAATTGTGCATATTGTTCTGGCACTCCAGGGCATGATACAGGGAAGTGCCGGCACTTGAAAAATGTTATTCAAGAGCTCAATGACACAAATCGAATCGAAGTCCAAGCTCCGAAGGCACCAACCATTAGCCTAAACCCATTGCTAACTCATGAAGAGACAAACATGAACGAGATAGTCCACAAGGGAGGGGATCCCAAGAAGACCTCACAGTAGAAAGGTCAAACATGACAAGTGGAGAACCATCTGTGGTACTAATCAGACCAGTCTATTCAACCAATCAACTTTCAGTTGTCATACTTTGTGATCTAGGATCTTCATACCCCAATTTTTACTTTCCGCCAATTACAGACCTTGTTCGGCTTGTAGTGCCCTGAAGGGTTTTCACCAACAAACCTTTCTCATTTGTTCATTTCTCAACTCACTGTCACCTTACGGTGCCCGTGAGGGTTTTCACCAATAAGACTCTCATTTTTTATTTCTCTCAGTTTCCGTCGCCTTATGGTGCCCATGAGGGTTTTCACCAATAAGACTCTCTCATTTTTTATTTTCTTTGCTTAGCTCAGAATGTTGCCCCTGATATGAATCATCTTTTCTTGCTTGACTTGGCGCCTCTCGAAGACTGATCGAAAGGTCTTTCTTTGGACCGTAATGTGGGCTATTAGATAGGGTTAGAAATAAAAGGTATCAAAAAGGCTCAAAACGACTCAGATGGGTTCAAAATTATAACTTTTGGAATCAGATTTCTTACAACAATCACAACTTCTGCCCCAGTTTCTTTGCTTGGGAATTTTTGGATTTTTATTTTGATGGGACCGAACCGTGAGGCTGCCTACGTATCCTTAAAAAGAATCAGGTTAAACGTAGTTCACAAATAGGAATTGCTTTGTTTTTGTATATATATTTTTTCTTTTTCTCTTTCTTCTTTACTTCTTTGCTAAATTTCGTTACTGATTCCAAAAGAGGGGTATGAAATGAAATAAATAAGGCTTAAAAGGGTTAATAAAGGGTAAAGTGTTTAGATAGTAGAATGAATTGCCTTCGTCATTCCAATCTTCAAATCATGCCAAGTACAAACAACCACAATTTAAACCAAAGAAATCATACATAATATCTGTTGACTGCATCAGATTTGATAGCCATGTCTACACATTTTCCTTCTATATCCATCAAATACAAAGCACCATTGGACAACACTTTTGTTATAATGAACGACCCTTGCCAATTTGGGGCGAACTTGCCTTTTGCTTCGGCCTGATGTGGAAGGATGCGTTTCAATACTTGTTGACCCACTTTAAACTTCCAGAGATGCACCTTTTTGTTATATGCTCTTTCCATTATCTTTTTATACAACTGACCATGACACACTGTCGCCAATCTTTTCTCATCAATCGAAGTCAACTGCTCCAAACGGGTTTTGACCCACTCATCATCGTCAATTTCGGCCTCAGCAACAATCCGAAGGGATGGGATTTCAACTTTCGTGGGTTTCACTACTTCAGTGCCATGTACCAACAAATAAGGATTTGCACCTACTGAAATGCGAACAGTAGTGCGATAACCCAACAACGCAAAGGGTAACTTTTCATGCCATTGCCTAGAACCTTCCACCATTTTTCGAAGTATCTTCTTTATGTTCTTGTTGGCTGCCTCGAATGCTCTATTTGCCTTGGTGCGATATGGGGTGGAATTGTGATGTGTAATCTCAAACTGTTGACATACCTCTTTCGTCAAATGACTGTTAAGGTTAGCACTGTGATGATCACCTTTGGGGTCCCAAACCGATAGATGATATTTGAGTGAACAAAATCGACCACTGGTTTCTTGGTCAGAGACTTGAAAGTTTTAGCTTCTACCCACTTGGTGAAATAATCAATGTCCACTAGAATGAACCTGTACCCATTGGATGATGCTGGCTCAATTGATCCAATGACATCCATGCCCCAAGCAATGAAAGACCGTGGTGTGGACATTGTGTGCAATTCGGATGCCGAAGAATGAATTAAATCTTCGTGTACTTGGAATTGATGACATTTGCGCACAAAATTGATACAATCTCACTCCATGGTGAGTCAATAATAACCTGCTCAGAGAATTTTCTTCACCAGCACATACCCACTCATATGCGGTCCACCGACTCCGGAATGTACTTCGGTCATAATAGTCATGGCCTGTCTAGCATCTTTGCATCTTAACAATCCAAGATCTGGAGTTCTTTTATACAAACCCCTCCATTGAAGAAAAATCCACTTGTGAACCGTAGAATTGTTATCTTTTGATCCCCCATGGCTTGCACCGGATACACCTCCATTCTGATATACTCCCTGATGTCATGAACCAAGTTCTTCTTCCACCATGTTACAGTAAGCATGCTTATCGCGGACTTGAATATGTAGAGGATCAACATAAGCTTTGTCCAGAAGGTGCAACATTGATGCCAAAGTAGCCAAAGCATCGGCAACCTCGTTATGGATCCTTGGAATATGCTTGAACTCTACTTATCAAAATCATTGACAAAGATCATGCAAACATTGTCGGTACGGTATGGGCTTTAAATCTTGTGTTTCCCATTCTCCTTGAATCTGGTGCACCAGAAGGTCCGAGTCTCCCAAGACCAAAACTTTTTGTACATCCATGTCTATAGCTAGCCTTAAACCCAAAATGCATGCCTTGGCACAATAGAAATGAAGTTGAGCCATAACAGGGTAGTGATGCCCTATTTTAGAAATAAGCACAGCCCCTATTCTGACTCCTTTCATGTTAGCAGCTCCATCAAAGAAAAGTTTCCAACCTAGTTTTTCAGTCTGCTCCAGCTCGTCGATATGCATCACCTCTTCATTGGGAAAATAAGTTCTCAATGGCTCGTATTCTTCATTGACCGGGTTCTCGGCCAAATGATCGGCCATTGCTTGGGCTTTCATCGCGTTCCGAGTAACATAGATGATGTCAAACTTCGTGAGCAAAATCTTCCACTTCACAAGTCTCCCTGTGAGCGTAGGCTTTTGAAAGATATACTTTAATAGATCCAAGCGAGAAATGAGGTAAGTAGTGTAGGATGACAAATAATGCTTCAACTTCTGTGCTAGTTAGGGCACAACATGTCCTTTCAAGATGAGTGTATTTAACCTCATAATATGTGAACTTCTTGCTGAGATAGTAGATGGCTTGCTACTTCCTGCCAGTGATGTCATGCTGACCCAATACATAACCAAATGAATTTTCCAGGACTGTCAAGTAAAGAATCATTGGTCTCCCTGGTTCCGATGGGACCAACATAGGTGGGTTTGACAAGTACCCCTTTATCTTATCAAATGCTTCTTGACACTCATCATTCCACTTGACCGCAACATCCATCTTCAGCAGCTTGAAGATAAGCTCATAAGTTGTTGCGAGCTGAGCAATAAACCTGCTAATGTAGTTCAACCTCCCTAACAGACTCATCACCTCAGTCTTGTTCCTCAAAGGTGGAAATTCTTGGATAAATTTGATCTTTGACGGGTCAAACTCAATGCCTCGATGCCTGACTATGAATCCCAACAGTTTTTCGGATGGAACAACAAATGCGCACTTGGCGGGGTTAAGCTTAAGGTTGTACCTGCAAAACCTCTGGAAAATTTCCTCAAATCTCCGACGTGGTCGGCCTGTTGCTTTGACTTTACGATCACATCGTTCATATAAATCTCAATCTCCTTGTGTGTCATATCATGGAACACAGTAGACATTGCCCTCATGTAAGTTGCCCCAGCATTTTTCAAACCGAATGGCATTACCCGATAGCAATAAATGCCCCACGGCGTGATGAATGTCCTATTTTCCACGTCTTCCTTGTCCATTAAAATCTGATGATACCCTACATATCAGTCCATAAAAGACCCAATATCATGCTTGGTGCAATTATCGATAAAAATGTGGATATTGGGCAATGGGAAATTATCTTTGGACTTGCTTTGTTGAGGTTGCAATAATCAACACATACTCTGGTATTGCCATCCTTCTTTGGTACTGGCACAACATTAGCCAACCAAGTGGGATATCGTGTGACCCGAATGACCTTTGCATACAACTGCTTGTTGATTTCTTCCTTAATCTTTACACTCATGTCAGTTTTGAATTTTTGCAACTTCTGCTTCACGGGAGAGAATGTCGGGTCAGTGGGCAATTTTTGGACCACCAAGTTAGTGCTTAGACCCGGCATGTCGTCATATGACCATGCAAAAATATCTTTATATTCAAACAGTGCTTTGATTATTTCTTCCCTGATCTTTGGTTCAAGATGGACATCTTAGTTTCTCTGGCATTATCTGTGTCCCCTAAATTGATGGATTCCGTATCATTTAGTGTAGGCTTGGCTTTTTTTTCAAAATGATTTAATTACTTACTAATCTCTTCAAATTCCGCATCCTCATCATATTCTAATTCGTCATCACATTCTATTTCTTGATTTATTAGTTCAGAATCTGATTGACTTTTAAGACTGGCCTGAGGATTCCTCACGCATGTCATGTCATTGAAACTAGCATAAAAAGAACTGTACAGAAAAGAAAACAAAAAAATAAAAAAAATAAGACTATCAGGAATGATGAAGAAGGGAGATTGCATTTTATTAAAGGTAAAAGATAACAAGGTTTTCACATCCAAACGGACAGAAAAATAAAATCTGAATTACAACCCTGGAATAGCCTAGATAAACTGAAGAAAAATCAAAGCAAACTACCAAAACTCCTTCCGGGTAGGGAGAGGAGTAGTCTTCCAATTGTTAAGCTTTGCATTTGGCCCGACAAACTGCACATCTGCGTTGCTAGAACCTTCTCCAACTTCTACCATGTTTACATCGTCGAACAACCTCTAAAACCTTTCATTTAACTCCTCGTCGATGTTAACCGTAGAATTTGGAACTGTTGCCACTAGGCATTTTTTGGCACCGAACTTGACAAATGACTTGGAAAGATGGTGAATAGGCTTTGGAAGTACCCACGCTTTCCGTTTCAACCTTTTAGCTCTTTTCACATCTGCCACTATAGGTTCGAATCCAAGATCGAACATGCCCAAAGCTTCAGGGAGGGACATTGGCTGTATGATACCCTATAAAGATGCTCCCAGACCTTTCCCTGGTACAAAACCATTTTTCAACATCTCAAAAGCCACCATGACGGATGTTGAAGCCACCATGACGGATGTTGAAGCCATCATTGGAGTCGGAACATGTTTCCCTTCCGGCATTTTCTTAACTAGTACTGTTTCAAAGACTTGGTAAATGCATGGCCCTTTGTCATCTTTGGCATCAATAAATGGAATAGAGGCATCACTGTGAGCACACATGCGTTCTTCGCCACGCACGACAATCTCCTGCCCATCCCACTCAAATTTGACCATTTGGTGCAAAGTGGACGGGACTGCTTTGGCGACACGAATCCAAGGCCGACCCAACAGCAAACTAAAAAATGGCTACACCCAAGACTTGGAACTCCATGGTGAATTCCACCAGTCCTATTGTTAATTCAAGTATTATATCTCCCACTGAGTCATTTCCCCCACTGTCAAAACCTCGGACGTATATATTGTTCTTGTGGATCCTCTCCTCATCAAATTTCAGCTTGTTCAGAGTAGAGAGGGGCAAATGTTTGCACTGGAGCCATTGTCAACTAGAACCCTAGTGACCACAGAGTCGTCACATTTCACTGCCAAGTAGAGAGCCATGTTGTGTTCAGTACCTTCCATAGGCAACTCGTCATCATAAAAGTCCTTTTCACCTCGAATATTTTGTTAGCAATCTTTTCTAAATGGTTTACTGAAATCTTGTCGAGAATATAAGCTTCGTTCAAGATTTTCATCAGGACCTGACGATGCTCATCTGAATAATCAGCAATGACAACAAAGAAATCTGAGCGGGTGTCTTTCTTAACTGCTCCACAATGGAGTAATCTTGTATTTTCATTTTTCTTAAAAATTCTTCCGCTTCTTCCTCAGTAACTGCTTTCTTTGCTAGGACTGCGTGGTATTTGGATGCCTTAGCTTTCCTCAACTCTTCTGGGGCAAAGCATCTTCTTGAATGAGTTAGTCCCTGGGCTTCATTGACTTCTTCTTTCACTTCCTTTCCCTTGTAGGTCACTACTACCCGTTCATAATTCCACGGGACAACCTTGGTGCTGAGTTACTGGCTTGATGATGATAGGGTCCGTATGGGCACCCCCCACAATTATGATAGGCTTGTTTGCCAACCCTGGCACAACCACTTTCGACTCATTACTCTTTACTGCAGCATCATTTGGGGATCCTCTCTTGTCCGAAATGCATACCATGATCATTGGTGCCAGTTAATCCACTCAGATAAGTTTCCTTTTCTTTCCTCCCTCAAACAGTCATCCAGATTTGGATTTTCTTCTTTATTCCTAACTCCAAAAGTCATTGCATTTCATTTCTTTTGGCTTTATTTCTTTAAGGTTTTTCCAATTTCAGCCTTGTTTAAACAAGTAATAAGGAATTTCAAAGCTTACTACCAGCTTCCAAATTGCACAAAGCAAAACGCGGCTAGAACATGTCAGAGATAGTATGATGTAAAGTGGGACATAAAGTGTCAGTGAAAGTTCAATTAGTGGAGTGGTTTAGTAATTTCAAGGGAAATATAGAGGTTCAGATAGAAAGATCAGGAATGTAAAATAACGGTTTGGGTATAAAGCACCCGGGTCATCAAGGGTCCTGTGGTTGAGGATCTGTTAGAAGATCATACAATTCTTAGCCAGTTCAAGGCAGTCAGTCAAAACAAATCAAGGCAAGGGAAGAGCCACCTTCAGCAAGAATGCCACAACTAACCACCACATTTTAAACTGACAAGATTTTTCTTTGATTTGAAACAGGGGCAGAAAATTTCGTTTGTTTCAGAGAAACCCCCCCATAAGGAAAAAGCAAGTACCAGACAGGTTTGATCATAAATTCTCAGGTCCCTCCTGGATAATGGGATTAAATTTAAAATTCTAAGGACCTTCCTGGATAATGGAATTTAGTTAAAAATTCAATACATTCATGAGAACAAGATCTAACATAAGCTCTACTTTGTGAAAATATAAGTTGGTTTGAAGTTTTCATTCTTAGGACAAAACTCAATTGGAAATTTTTAGGACCCTCCTGAATAATAGGACCTAGCTTTAAGAATTCCATTAGGTAATAAGATTTAGCGTAAGTTATGTTGTAAGGAAGAATAATTTAGTCTTAAATATTGTCACGCTAAAGATAAGACTTAATTTTGATTTTTCAGGACCCTACTGGATAATGAGATTCAGCTTTAAGACCTTCACAGATAACAAGATTTAGCGGAAGTCATACCTTTAGCAAACATTATTTATCTTAAAAACTATCAGTTAACTAGGAATTTTGAGGACCCTCCTAGATAATGAGATCTAGCTTTCAAATTTTTAGAGATATTTGGTAACATGATTCAATTAACACTCAGTGATGTGCCCAGCTACCCAACTGGGGAAGGAAATTTTCTTTGTTTTATTTATTTTGTTGAAATCAGACACCCACCTGGAGAGCAAGGGAGAACAACACGAGTTTTAAAGAGAGAAATCAGTTCAGGACCAGTAATTAGGAGCCCACCTGGAGAACAAGGGAAGACGACACAAGTTTAAAGGGAAAATGGTGCAAGTTTCTAAGAAAAATAGTTCCAAGTAGCAAGAAGGGATAGTTCAAGCTTTAGCAATCAGGCGCCCACCTGGAGAGTAAGGGAATGCAGTTAAATTTTCAGCAATCATGCACCCACCTAGAGAGCAAGGGAATACAGTTAAATTTTCAGCAATCAGGCACCCACCTGGAGAGCAAAGGGAATACAGTTCAAGTTTCAGCAATCAGACGCCCACCTGGAGAGCAAGGGAATACAATTAAATTTTTGTTAATCAGGAGCCCACCTGAAGAACGAAGGGAGGAAGAAGTAATGCAAGTGTTGGTAGTCAGGAACTCACCTGAAGAATGAAGGGAAGCATCAAGTCGAGTGTTGGTAATCAGGAACCCACCTGAAAAACGAAGGGAGGAAGCAATTCAAGTATTGGTAATCAGGAACCCACCCGAAGAACGAAGGGTAGAAGCAATTCAAGTATTGGTAATCAGAAACCCACCTGAAGAATGAAGGGGAGCAGTAGTTCAAGTGTTGGAAATCAGGAACCCACCTGGAGAACAAAGGAAAGGCAATAGTAGTCAAATGAAGACGGCTAAAAGTTCAGCAATCAGGTACCCGCCTGAGAAACAAAGGGAAAACACCTCAGAATACCATTCAAGATAGCTTATTTTTGCAATTAGGATTGGATTTTACATTTTTAGAATTAAGTAATTTATGTTTTACAAAAAATGGAAAAAATCACAAAATAACTTATTTTTGCATTTTTATTATTTAATTTCGAATTTTGTTAGTTTTATTTTAATTTGGTATTTAATTAGTTGTGGTAATTATTATTTAGAGATAATTAATTTAATTTCTTAGAATAATTTGGTGTAGGGATTAATTTAGGTTTTATTTTTAATTTTGAGAAGAAAAATAGTTTTGAAATAAAAAAGAAAAGGAAAAGAATAAAAAGAATCGGAATTTTTGGCCAATTTAATTCAAATTCCCCAAGCCCAAATCAAATACACCCAAAACCTATCCAAACCCGGTCAAAATTGGCCCAAAACCCATGCCATACTCGGTCCAAAGCCTCAGTCCCTAAGACCTTTGAAACGGCGAAGTATGGGGAGAATACTACGTCATTTCGAGATCAACGGATCTCAACCGTTCATTCACCCACATCCAACGGCCCAAACCTCACCCCATTACCCGTCTAAACCGACCCGGACCCGTCTCCCCTCCCCGGTCCAGTCTCCAGCCTAGCTAAATGGTGTCGTTCCAATTAAATGAAGGATCTGAGCCATTGATCTTGTTTTGATAGAACGACCTGGAACTCGACCCCCCTTAGTATATAACTGTCTGAAATAGCCTCACCCCCCTCAGAACCCCTCCCCCCTCTTAGACTTCGTCGTCCCTGACCAGAAACCCTAGAGACACCGTCCCTGAAACCTCCATCATTTCCGGTGGCCGCGCAGCCTTACTCCACCCCTACCCGCCTGAAAATAACACCCCAAGACCCACTCCGTCCCCTCTTCCCCAATCTGTAGTTAGTTCCCCACGAATCACCCTAGGACTCCGATAATCTTCAATCGAAATATTCCGGTCCCAAAACCCCCGAACCCTAGTTTATCCAATCGACCCCAAATCAACACCACATAACCCTTATAACTCCCTCATACCAAATCCATCATTGGTTTCCCTCGTATCTTGCTAGGACCTCTCGAATCTTAAATCTAAGTTTGAACCCTAAAAGTTCAAAATCAATTTCCGTTGAACCCGATGACATGCATCGATCCATGCCTCTAGTTTTTCATGATTAGAAGGTTGATTCACTACGAAACCGATGTTGTTCATTTGTCCTTGACAAACAACAAGTGATTAGCATCAGTTTCGTGTGAGTCAGAGTATCAAGTGTAATTTCAAGTTTAGTCGGTGAGTTCCCTTTATTATTTCTGTCCATTTTTAGTGTTTGTTTCACCTCTATCTCTTCTTCTTTTCTTCTCTGTGTATCTTCGTTTCTGTTTTTAGACTAAAATTGTGATTAGTTTCGAACATAGTTTCTTCCCTTTAGGTTAATTTATTTGTTCATATTTATTTCTGTTCATTTTTAGTTTTTCTTTTCAATTCCTAAAAAAGGTTGTGCCCTGATTTTTGTTTATCCATTCTGTCTAGTTTTAGGTTTGTTATCTAGCTTCTGTATTTAATCATTTAATTTCATGGGTTTGCCATTAAATCATTAGGTTTCCAGTTTTCAATTAAGGTTTAGCTTATTTTTAATAGTCAGCATATCAGTATTTTTGGTTTGATTTGATTCCCTATTATAAAGTTTGATTTAATTGATTCAAAAGTTGAAATACGGCATTCATTATTTGTTTCTTCATAAATATCAGTTTCAGTTGCTCAATTATTGATTGATTTATGATTTCAATCATGATAAGGCTATTTAGGTTTTAGAAATTGACACTTTCTTGATTTTGTTTGCCTTGGTTTTTAAATGCCTAGGACTTTCACGGGGGGTATTAAATAACTTAGAGATTGTTTAGATTGGAGAAATTTTACCTAACTTTAGGAAGATTCTAATAGTGGTGGGATTAGGAGTGCACTAGAAAGGTTTGAGTGGAATCAAATAAAAATGAAGAAGGGGCATTTGTGAATAGGAGGGGCATATTCTGCTACCTATTTAAATAAAAGAATCAGAGGGCTTAAAGGGAGATAGCTAAAAAGAAGAGATAGCTGAAGAGAGAGAAAAAAAAAGAAAAGGGAAAGAGATCAGAAAAACTTAGAGTTCTAAGAAGTCAGAAATCAGAGAGCTTAGAAAAAGAGAGAGCTTGGGAGAAGAGAAAGATTTTAGAGATAGAAAAATACTGAAAAGTAGAAAAATGGCTGAATCATTTCCAAGCTATGAAAACACTGAAACTTTGTTGAAATTTGGTTTCTAGCTTCTAGTTCTTTCTTCCTTGCTGGTTCATTAGAATCTCTGAAGGATAAAAATCAAGTTAGTTGGGTTCTGTTTTGATATTTTTGGTTGAAAATGGTTTGAGTTTGGATTTTCAAAAGGCTGGCTTCGAATTTGCTGTTGTTGTCACTGTTGTATTGCTGCTTTCGAATTTGTTGTTGTTGTCACTGTTGTATTGCTACTTTTTATTGCTGCTTCTCCTCTGATCTTAAGCCTTGTTCTATTTTTGGTGCTATCTTCAGGTACATATTTCTGAACCTGAACATGTGAGAATGGTTTATTTTACCTAAAAAGATGAAGACCTCCATACTTACTCAATGATTGTTCTCTTGTTTTTTTTTTGTTTTTTTCGACTGGTTAACTCATTTCCTCTATTTTAGCATGTTTAAAAATAAGGTTGTGTCATTAACATTTGAGACTTATGTTGAAGATTATTGGACTCTTATTTGTACTTGTTGATTTTAGTTTTGCTTTGAATCATTTCCCTTGAATTTGGATGGTTGTACTGTTATAAGATTAATGTGAATTAGCTAATACCATTTTAAGGTTTTCTTTTGAGTAAAATGTGTTAGTGGTATTAGAGTCCAGGGCATTCTTCATATCTTCAGGCACCTGAACATGTTTCAAAATTCCATTAGGTGTCCTATTGAAAGCTGAAATAGAAGTCGTGTATGTCTTGATAGCAATACTAACAGGATGGTTGGTTATAATGCTTTATGGAAGTTTTATATAGTGTTCCAGTTTCAGTAATGAGTAGTGATATTTTTTATTTTTGAGTCTATGTGATGTTAATGATCATGGAGGTTATATTCTTGTATTAAAAATGAAAGCATGCTCTTGTTTCTTTCCTTCATAAAAGCTTGTCGTGTAGTTTAAAGGGTTAGAGGTTAATATCATAAAATGTTACTTTTTTTGTCTTCAAATGTATGTTGAAAATGCAAAGTGTTAAGGCTAGTGGGCTTGACTTAGAGCCCAGAAAAGACCAGCCCATAAGCCATGATATTTTGCTCTCCTGTGGACTCGATATGAGATCCTCAGATTTTCAGTACTTGTCCATGTCTTAAGAAAATTCAATTAGATCAATAAGACTAGGATTTTGATAAGATTCTCTTTTAAAGATGTTAATTCAATTTTCAGATATTTTAAGCTTCAATTGATGTGCATTTGAGCAATTTTGAATAACCAGTTGTCTTGTGATTTGGGCCCAATGCTGGCCCAGTCAGTGTAAAGAATTTAACCCGTCTGGGCTCCTTCAGCAATTAAACGCTATCTATTTCTATTTTGTCAACTTTAATGATCACTAAATTTAGTTTAAACTTTGGATTGAAACCAATTAGGAATTCCTTATGCCTTTAATTAATTAGCCAAGTCCTTGATTAGTTAAGGTGTGCCATATTGAATAACACCAATAGTTTATGGCTCTTAAAATCGAAGTTTAGAAATACTTTTGATAGAATAATTTGAGGTGCGCCGTTCCAAATAAAATCTCAAAATGCATTGCCCTCATTTAATTAATATTTGAATCCTTAGAAGTCGAGGCGTGCCATTTAGTTGAATTTTTTATTGCCCTCGCAAATTTGAAAGTGTGTAGTTGCTTTAGGCGCGCTATTTAAAAATTACTTTCCTAAACTTGGGTGTGCATTTATGTATCCCAAATTTGAATCTCAACAATGTTAGATAAAATGTGCTTTGCACCTAGGTGCATTTATGTGACGTGGTTCAAGACGTGTTTTAGATGACGTTGAATCTTTCCTAAAAAATAATTAAATAAAAGCGGTTATAAAGAATAGAACTCTTGAATAAATGGAAAGAACAATGTTGATCGATAGTGGAATTGCAAAGAACTTCTAGGCTGAAGCGATCAACACTGTCTGCTACTTGGGGAACAGGTGCATGATCAGATCACTCCTGAACAAAACCCCATGTGAGTTACTGAACGGAAGAAAACCCAAGCTGACTCACCTAAGAACATTTGGGTGTAAATGATATGTTATCAACAATGGAAAGGATCAGCTTGGTAAATTTGATGCCAAGAGTGATGAAGGAATATTTCTAGGCTACTCTTCTCAAAGCAAAGCATACAAGATATACAACAAGCGGACTCAATGTGTTAAGGAAAGTGTTCATATTATTTTTTATGAGTCTTATCCATCCTGTGAGAAGAGTGCTGAAGAGGATCAAGATGGAGAACCCTTACTCGTCCCTGGTGAAGTCATTGACATGACAAATAGAAAGGCAGCTATGATGAGCTAAGTGAAGGAGCTTAATGGAGACAACATTGTGTCTTCCTTCATGGAACCAGGTATCTCAATTACCACCACTGAAGCCGAAGAAAGAGTTGTTGATGTTGTACATGGTACTCCACCAGTACTTGAGAGAAGAACACAGGAGAACCAGTTGAACATACCTAGATCCTCTACAAATGATCCTCAAATGCCTAATTGGAAACACAAAATGTCACGACCTAAACCGATGGGCCGCGACGGGCGCCTGAGTCCTACCTGTCAAACACCTCTAAGCATGCGTCTAAGATATGAACTTGAATAACATCTGTTGCATTACAAAATTAACATACGTGAGGGAAACCTGCCATCAAGGCATATGTATGTATACATACAGAATATAGTAGGCGAGCCGTCAAGGATGCTATAGACAACTATACATCCAAAACTGAAAGCCAGCAAGGCCACATACAACCTAACTAGACATACTGTCCACAGACCTCTAACAGAAATGTAATTGTACAAAGACGGGACTGAGCCACGTCATACCCATAGATACACACACACACACACACATATATAGTATGTGTTTTATATATATATATATATATATATATATATATATACAAACGTATCATACCAAAATCAAAAACAGCTCCGGATCAAATAAAGCACGCCAACTCTCGCTGATCAGAGATCCTAAGAAGGGGGGCCGTCAGCTTGCCTAATTGCACCTGCGGGCATGAAACGCAGGCCTTGTGAAGTAGGGCGTCAGTACGAAAAATGTACTGAGTATGTAAAGTATGAAAATTAGTACGTAAAAGATAGAGATGAAACATGGAATACAAAAATACATCTTTAAATCTAAATAACTTTATAAATTCTGAAACGTTTATAATGTCATGCACGTGCGTATAAATGGCGTGCCATACATAGGTATGGGTGTACATAATATCATCAAGCCACTGAGCGCATCCTATCATATCGTCTCTGGCACTGTGAGCAACATCATCAACATATACCAGCTAATCAGGTGGTGGTGCATATATAACGATGTAACCTTTTCTCATATCCCATATGCATATATTTACATATATAACACTATTTGGTCATGGGTCAATGCACACGTATAAATGAGTGAAATGCATAAAAAAATACGTAATAATCTCTATATTCCTTTCGGATAAATATTTTTTAACTGCGTATTATTCTGAGACGGATGAATAGAAAATAATAATAATGTTCATGTGAAATCAAGAATATAGACACCCCTAATAATTCTATAAATAGAATAATTTATGGAAACTATGTGTTTGCTCGTTTCTTCAGTATAATTTGGACCATGCCAAAAGAAAGAAGAGAGGGCCTTAATATACCCGTTCCTGGAATTATTTGAACGAATCTGCTTCTACGAAATTTACACTGGATTTCCTTGAAATTGGAACGAACTTGGCTTGGTTTTGAAATTTTGGACGAATTTGTTACATGTTCAACGTTCTTGGTTTCAAAACCAAGAAATATTTGTTGGCTAAGAGGTTGGACGAAAATGATTGTTTTTCCAATTTTTTGATTTCAAATCAAAGAATGAATTGAAACTTGTTTGAAATGCGTCCTTGGCAGATTGTGGCTTTGAAACTTTACAAAGTATTCCTTCTAAATGTCATGGGATAAGTCTTACCAAGACTTTAAGTTTAAGACTTTTTAAACTTAAGACACATATACATGTGTTAGTGATTCATTCTTACCAATTAGTGGCCTTGTGTGACGTTTCCTTTTGTAATTGATTAAATTAAGTCCGCTTTTTTAGTTAACTAGATAATGTTTTGTTACTCGGTAATTAATCAATTAGCTGCATAATTTAAAAATTACCATAAATTACTTAAAATTTTATTTATTTTTAAAATACTTCATATATACTTTATATATTATACACCGTCATATGGTACCTTGCATGGTACTAGTTCATAATTATCGGGTATTATCGCTCGACGCGTATTTTATTCCAAAATGGTCACTTTCAACGAAACCTGTTTTCTTTAATCCGTGTACCCCTTTATCCTTCGAAATACTTATTTATCGCTTGTTATAGATAGCGTAAGTATGTTAACATCAAGATGATCTCATCCCAGAGTGTACATCAATTAACCGAAGATGAAACTTTTAATGTACGAAAACGCGAGATGTAACATCCTTCCCCCCTTAGAAACATTCATCCTCTAATGTTCAACTTCCCATTATCTATGTAACTTTTGGCAGGGTCGCCTCTGTAATAACACCACTACCAACTCTTCCCCGTAGAAGCTTAATAATCTAACGACACACATGACCATAATTATGAATAACGACAATGGTCTCACATGACCAACAACAATAACCGACACAAGAATTTATACATGTACCTTATGGTTATGATATCTCAGTTGGACCCGTCTCTAGAGGAGGAAATAAGTAGGGATATCTAGACTTCAGGTTTTCCTCGGCCTCCCAAGTCATTTCTTTCATATTGTTGTTTCTCCAAAGTACTTTTACGGAGGTTACCTCCTTATTCTGCAGCTTGCAAATTTCTCGGTCTAGGATGGCAACCAGAACTTCCTCGTATGATAAGTCTTCTGTAATCTGTACATCATTCGTGGGCACCACTCGGGTAAGATCGCCAATGCACTTTCATAACATAGATACGTGAAAAACTGGATGGACAGACTCCAATTCTGAGGGCAATTCTAACTCATAAGCTACTTGGTCCACTCTCCGAATGATCCTATAAGGCCTAATATATCGTGGGCTAACTTTGCTTTTCTTGCCAAACCTCATCACACCATTCATAGGTGACACCTTTAAGAATACCCAGTCATCAACCCCGAACTCTAAGTCTCATCGCCGCACATCAGAATATGATTTCTAACGACTCTGAGCTGTCAACAGTCGATCCCGAATCAAATTTACTTTTTCTATGGCTTGTTGAACCAGGTCCGGCCCGTGTAATCTAGATTCTCCAACATCAAACCACCATATAGGCGACCTACACTTCTGTCCGTAAAAAGCTTCGTATGGATCCATCTGAATACTGAAATGGTAACTATTATTATATGCGAACTCAATAAGCGGGAGATGATCATCCCAGCTACCTTTGAAGTCTATTACACAAGCTCGTAACATATCCTTCAGTGTTTGAATGGTATGCCCAGCATGTCCGTCTGTCTGGGGAAGAAATGTTGTACTAAGACTTACTTGAGTCCCCAATCCTTTTGGAAGAACCTCTAGAAGTTAGCTATAAATTGAGCTCATCTATCCGAGATAATAGATATAGGGATACCATGCATTCTTACTATCTCCTTGATATAAATCCTCGCATAATCCTCTGATGAATATGTAGTCTTAACAGGCAGAAAATGGGCTGACTTTGTAAGCCTATCAACAATCACCCATATTGAATCGAACTTACGTTGGGTACTGATAACAAGTGATTTTGATACATTTTGTACTCCTTCTTGCTTATGTTTTGATTAGAAATTTGCAAAAAATAGTCCCAAAAGGTTCACAAGTTATGCTTGATTGCATGTTTGATCAACAAGGTGACAAGGTGTCAAAGATCAGCTCAAAAGGACTGAAACTTCCATAAGTATCAAGGCAAGACAAAGCTCAGGCAAAATAAGTCCAGTGCGGCTGCACACCATTCTATGCGGTCCACACAAGTGAGGTTCAGAGAGTATGCAACTTAGGAAAATCAGGCAATGCGGCCGCATGGGATTTAATGCGGTCCGCACTGAAGTTACTGCGGCCGCACTCGATTTAGTGCGGTCCACACAACCAAGGATCAAAGAGTTGGTATTTTCGGAGATTGAAGCCAATGCGTTTCGCGCTCCATTTCACGCGGACCGCACTAGAAGCCATCGTGGCCGAAGTCCATTTTGTACGGTCTGCATTGTCTGAGTTCAGAGCTGGAATTTTATGTCAAGAGCCCTAGTACGGCCACACTCGATTTTGTGTGGTCCGCACTAGCCCCGTAGCGGTATTTTTGTCCAGAATTTTTGGCCTAGTATAAATAGTTTCTTTTCCCATTTTTAGGTCATCGGTTGTATTTTAGACCGAAGCTACGCTCGTGAACAATTGTTTATTACCATTTTTAGTAATTTTAACTTAGTTTCATCATTGAATCTTCAAGTTTTATCTTGTAATTAATTATTATGGGATTTTCTTCATCTATTTCTTTGTTTTATTCTCTAATTATGAGTAGCTAGACCCATAAGCTAGGGTTGTGGCTCAACCCTAGTGTGTGTAATTGATGGGTCTTGTGTTTTAGGGCTAGATTGACTATGGGTGTTTGATATTTGGACTAATTTCATGTTTAATTGCTGAATTAGTAGTTGCAAACACTAGTTTGTGTTTAGTGGATTTTGGCTCTTCTTGAGAAAGAGAGCCTAAGTCTCTAAATTGGTCCAACAAGGGATTGGGGCATACTCAAGAGATTGATAGCCCCAATTAAAGGGTTAAACCTAGAGATAGTAATACGCAACTTGAACCCTGGTTGCTTGTGCAAATATGCATACCCAATTAGTCTTGAGAAAGTTAATTCGGGCAAATCACTCGAACTACCGAGAGGTATAGGGTGAGTAGAATCGAGCAACGGTTATATCATACTCCCCAAATATGTCAATCATACCTAAAACTCAAGTATCCGTCAATTGACCACCTAGGAGAAAGTCACTACCCTAATGCCTTTTAACCATTTGAACAACATGTAATATCTTCCTCTTAGCTTATTCTAGTTTTAATTTAGCATATTGTAGTTGATAAAATTAGAAGTAAAAAAAACTCAAAAATGTTAGAAGTACAATTTGGAACACATACACGATTCTAAATTAGATAGATACCCGACTCCAACTTCTAGATCTCTGTGGAAATCGATCCCGACCCTAAATCGGGTAAAAGCTGCTTCGACTCTCTCGAGTAGTGTAGGGTAGGACTTGATCGGGTAAGAGGTAAGCCTACGATGAAGTTCATATTGCTTGCTTCCCATTTCCAAGTCAGAATCTCCGTAGTCTGCAATAACCCACCAGGTGTTTGATGCTCAATCTTAACTTGCTGACAGTTAGGTCACTGAGCAACAAATTCTACTATATCCCTTTTCATTCCATCCCACCAATACACTTCCCTGATATCATGATACATCTTTGTTGCTCCTGGATGGATAGAATAACGAGAATAGTGAGTTTCTCCCATAACCTGCCGACGCAACTCTACAACATTAGGCGCACATAATCACCCATGATATCTGAGGACCCCATATTCTATAATTTTAAATGATGCCTTCTCCTTCTGGAGAGTGGTATCCCTATAATGAACTAGCACAGGATCCTCGTACTGGCGTTCATTATCTTCAGTTACTAAAGAGGATGTTACCGTATCCTGAAGAGTAATTCCAATATCACCTGAGTCCAGTAACTGAGCTCCAAGACTAGCTAGCTGATGAATCTCATGTGTTATTCCCCTATTTTCTGGTCGTAAATACGACAGGCTACCCATAGATCTACGGCTGAGGGCATCGGCTACTATGTTCACCTTCCCCGGATGGTATAAAATATCAATGTCATAGTATTTATGTAGCTCATATCCTTTGATATAGATTCAATTCCTTTTGCTTGAAGATGTACTGGAGACTCTTATGATCCGTATAGATATCAACATGAATGCCATACAGGTAGTGCCTCCACATCTTTAGTGCATGCATCACCGTAGCTAACTCTAAATCGTGGGTAAGGTAGTTCTTCTCGTGCTTTCTTAGTTGTCTAGAAGCATAAGCCACAACCTTACCATGCTGCATCAGCACAAAACCTAACCCAATGCCTGAAGTGTCACAATAGATAACATAACCATCGATCCCTTCTATAAGCATTAGAGCCGGTGCTGACGTTATTCTATCCTTTAAGGCCTGGAAACTCCATTCGCAACCATCAGTCCATTGAAACTTTGCTCCTTTCTGAGTCAACTTTGTCAAAGGTGCTGAAAAGGAAGAAAATCCTTCCACAAATCTCCTATAATAACTGCCAAACCGAGAAAGCTATGAACCTCCGTCGGTGTTGTGGTCTAGGACAAGTCTTTACTACCTCAATATTTGGTGTATCCACCTGGATGCCTTCACCCGAAATAACATGCCCAAGGAAAGCTATAGAGTTCAACCGAAATTCATATTTAGAAAATTTTGCATACAACTTCCTTATTGTAAAACTCTGAGCACAGTACGTAGTTTATCTGCATGATCAGCCTCTGAACGAGAATATACCAGTATATCATTAATAAATACAATTACGAACAGATCTAAAAAAGGCATGTACACGCGGTTCATTAAATCCATGAATACTGCTGAGGCATTTGTCAGACCAAATGACATAACCCGAAACTCAAAGTGCCTATATCTAGTCCTAAATGATGTCTTCAGAATATCTTCATCCTTAACCCTTACTTGATGGTACCCGGATCTCAAGTCTATCTTTGAAAAACATTTGTCACCTTGTAACTAATCAAATAAATCATCAATTCTCGGGAGCGGGTACTTATTCTTGATCGTCACTTTATTCAGTTGTCTATAATCAATACACATTTGTAAGGAACCATCTTTCTTTCTCACAAACAACACAGGTCTTCCCCACGGTGACGTACTAGGTCTGATAAAACCTTTTTCAAGCAAGTCCTTTAGTTGTTCTTTCAACTCTTTCAGCTTTGCGGGGGCCATTCTATAGGGAGGAATAGATATTAGGTGAGTATTTGGTAGTAGGTCAATAGAAAACTCAATTTCTCACTCTGGCGGGAGACCTGGAAGCTCATCGGGAAACTCATTCACCACAAGAATGGACTGAATGGTTGGTGACTCCACTTCCACATCCTGAACCCGAACTAAGTGATTAATACAGCCCTTTCTGGTCATCTTCCTTGCCTTGAGATAGGAAATGAATCTTAGTCTCAGCGATGTCGTATTAGCTTCCCATTCCAAAACAGGCTCCTCTGGAAATTAAAATCGGACTATCTTTGATCTACAATCAACGTTCGCATGACAAGAAGCCAACCAATCCATACCCATTATAACATCAAATTTACCATATCTAACTTGATTAGATATGCTACAGTAGACCGACCATAAACTACTATTATATTATCCCTATATACTTGTTTAGCTATCACCGAGTCCCCAACAGGTGTAGATACCTCAAAAGGTTTAACCAATTCAGGTTTTATTCCAAACTTACCAGCAACTAGCGGAGCAACGTATGATAAGGTGGAACCTCGGTCAATCAGTGGATATACATCATATGAGGAGACTAATAATATACCTGTAACAACATCAGGTGATGACTCCCGGTACTATCGTCCTACCAATGCATAAATGCGGTTCTGAGGGCTACTCGAGCTAGATGCTCTACCTCTGCCTTTACCACGACTCATTGGTGCTTGGGGACCTTGCCCAGGGGAGCGTACTGATGATGATGAACTAGCTACAGATCCCGCTGGCTGAGCTATGATTGCATCACCTCTCATCGGACAATCCCTTATAACGTGTCCCGGATAACCACAAGTATAACAAATACCTAATCACATACGGCACTGCCCGGGATGCTGCTTACCACATTGAATATATAGAACAATTAAATCTCTTACCGCCAAACTGAGGGGTCGTGCTAGTTGAGGGCTGGGATGGATACCTCGAGTACTGCTACCTCTGAACATCTCGAAACTCACCATAAGGACCCGAAGACCTCACTCTTTTATTCTGGGCCCTATCATTCTCATGATCGGCCCTTTTTTATTTACACTCCTCTACACCCTGAGCGTATACCTGAATATGATAAATATCCATGTCTGGCTGAAGTGAGATTGACATACAATCATTAAGAAAGTGAGGCTCTAATCCCATCACGAACCGGTGAACCCGATCCTCCATCTTAGATACAATAGTGGGAGCATACCTAGCCAACGAATCAAACTAAAGACTGTACTCTCGAACACTCTAGTTACCCTGTCGAAGGGTCAAGAACCCATCAAATCCGGCTCACCTAAGATCTAGTGGCAGATAATGATGAAGAAAAGCTTTTGTAAACTCCTGCCATACCGCTAGAGGGGAATCCTCACCTATGGACAATTCCCAAGACACGTACCAATTAACTGCAATATCTCAAAGTCTATAGGAAGCTAGCTCAATTGACTCAATCGTAGTGGCCTTCATTACTCGTAACGTCATCTGCACTCTATCAATAAATACCTAAGGGTCTTCGTTTGGATTTGCTCCAGTGAATACCATAGGTTCTAAATTAATAAAGTCATGAACCCTCACACTTACGGACCTATTTGCATGACCAATACCTATTTCCTGACGCCGGGCCTGCACGGCTACTAATCGGGTTAATAGCTAAATATCATCTCTCATCTCCTGACCCGGTGCATCTAGATGAGGTGCTGAATGTACAAGGGCGGCCGCTGGAGCTAGTGCCCCTCAGAGCTCTTCTAGAAAGGGTGGGTTATGTGAAGTCTAAGATGGAACCTCACCATGAGACTCTCCCTGAGCCCTGGTATATCGTGGCGCTCGACTAGTAGTCTCACCAGCCACGGACTTTCCCTTCTGGGCGGCCGTACTCTTTGGAGGCATTGCTAAAAATATAACATATCATTAGGAACATGAATTCTTGTATCACATGATCTAAGATAAAAAGGGAGGATAACATCCTATGTGTCCTGATAATAGGCTATATAGATTGTATTTACACTCTAAATGTACCATACTTTATTGTTGTTTTAAAGGCTAAATGATAACAAAATACTTTAATTGGTGTTATTTTGCTTTGTAGGGTTTAATCCAAGTTAGGAAGAGAATATGGAGTGTTTTGGAGTCAATAATGTGGAGATAATGCCAATCAAGAAGAGCCCAAACAAAAATAAGCAAGAAAGAATCAAAGGAGGACTGGGCAAGATTCCACCACGGTAGGCCAAGCAAGTGAGGCAGAACAGTTGCGTTTCACCACGGTCGCGCCGCGTTCTGCCGCGACCACGGTCGACAGTGTAACTGCCCAGAAATTTTGGGACTAAAGTGTAAATCGGGGAAAACTTATCCTAACCCTTTATAAACTCAACAAACTCACTCAAGCAAAGGTTAATCTTGTTTTTAGACTAAATTGGAGGCAAGAACAAGTGTGAGAAGAGCAATCAACCATTAGCGTTTTTCAATCTTCTCTTTGTTAATTTAATTACACATTATGAATACTTTTGTAGTTTTATCTTGCTTTGCTATGAGTAGATAAATATTTAGTCTAGGGTTTTGATGGAACCTATATAAGGATGAACTTTGTGTTATATTTATATAGTTTTCCCAGTTTAATCTCTATTTGTTCAACTACGTTCTTGTTTTAGTTAATTGATAGGATCCTCAATTCGATGTGCCTATTTAGTATGTATTACTCGAGAGAGCGTGCATATTTAGGTAATTATTGAAAAATACCACTCCCAAAGTATATGAGGGATCAATAACCGAGGGTTTAAATGCGGGATTATGGATAATGATGTCTTGGGTGTGATCTAAAGTGAGCTGTAATCAAGGCCAACTAGCATAACTCAGGAGAGTGCCTCTAGTAAATTGTCGTAATTACTCGGGAGAGATTTAAGGTAGTAAGAGTGCTCATGATCAATAGAGATGATTATGCAATTCTGTATGAAACATAACAGGAAGGGATTCCATCAATAGAGGAAATCACAACCTTAGATCCTTCTCAAAATTGTTTACAACTTAATCATAGTTAATCTTTAGTTACTTAATAGCAGTCAGTTATAGTTAGTAAAAATATCCTTAATTTTTATTCAAAACGTTTGGTAAGTTGATTATGTAGAATTCAGTGAGTCAAACAAGAGTAATTGATAGGTTAATTCCTTGTGGGTTTGACTCTGGGCTAAATACTCAAATTATATTTGCAACGTCCGTTTAGTCCTTTTTATAAGGCATAGTTGGGCATGATCAAATTTTGGCGTCGTTGGCAGGGAATTAATGGTGTTATCAGTTACAATTAAAAGAAATACAAACATTCTTACTGTAGTCAGTTTTCTTTACTTCCAATCTATACATTGAAATTTTAGTGTTTCTTGGCTTGGTTGTGCATGTGCATGCCTAGAAACTCATCGAGAACTGGTGAAGTATTTGAAGCATTATCAGATCCCGAGAAATTTTTCAAGGCCTTGAATCGGACCAACCGTAAAAACAAACAACTGAACAATTTGAACCAGGCACGGGGGATAACGTGGTAGACCAGATACTCCAGTAGCGCCAGTAGCACCAGTAGAGGTACCTCTTGTGCCAGAAGCTGCTTTATATGACTGGGAACAACCCACAACAGAGAACTTGGCCACAGCGATTTTAGTCTCATAGATATAGGCTAAATCTTTTCAAATCACGAATAACATGTTGCAGTTGTTGCAAAACAAGGGACTATTTTCGGGGTCACACATCGAAGATCCTCAACAGCACTTGAAGAATTTCCTGTCAATCTACAAAACTCAAAGGCAGCCTAACGTAACTCAAGAAGTAATAAAGTTGTTGTTGTTTCCATTCTTAGTAACAGGAGCTGCCCAGACTTGGCTAAACTCACTCCTTATTAATTCCATAACGACTTGGGAGGAGTTGGTCAAGCAATTTGTGAACAAGTTTCATCCACCCAGCAAGACCGCACAACAAATTGATAAAATTTTGAGTTTCAAACAGAAATCAATGGAGACACATCAAGAAACATGGGAATGATTCAAAGGGATGTTGGTTATATGTTCGCACCTCGATATTCCAGATCAGATGTTGGGGCAACAGTTTTACATGGGTTTGGCAGATAGCGTGAAGGGTAATGTTGATGCTTCAGATGGTGGAGCATTTTTTAGCAAAACATAGAGAGAAAGCCAGAGTTTACTTGACAAGATGGCACAGAATTCGGGGTGCACAATCAGGAATGCACCTATCACTCCAGTAGTTCACTAGTGCCCTTATATCCATCCAACACTCTTAGTGAAAACATGGCCACATTAATGTAATAGATGATTCTACTGACCAAAAAGGTGGAAGAGTCAGGGCAGAAGCAGCAGGTACACATTGTTGATACTGCCAATAGGGGCCTATGCACATCTTGCATTAGTCATCCAATTGGTAACCAATGGAATGTAGAAAGTGAACATCACCACTACCCTAACGACATGAATTATGTATCTAATTATGGGGGCCAGAGACAAGGTTGACAGAATTAGGGCTAAAAAATCAGCCATACAAGCCAGTCCAGCCATAACTCAACAATGGAAACATGGGAGGTATGCGATCTCACAATAATATGGTGCCTTACCAAAGGCCACAGAGATATAATATTCAAAATCAGCAATAGGGTTATCATCCTCCTCAGCAGCAGCATGGTGGAAGACAGAAAGATGGGTTTGCTAGACTCGAGGCAATGATGAAACAGGTTATTGGATCAAATGCAAAAATAAGTGAAAGAGTAGATGCACATGAGTCATCTATTAAAAATATTGAAGTGCAGATGGGCCAAATTTTGATGTCTTTGAATAATCGTCCTCTTGGGACATTGCCTGTAGACACGTAGGTAAATCCAAAAGATCAAGGCCTGAAGCAGCTGATGGCAGTGAGTCTACGTAATGGCAGAGACTTAGACTTGGAGCAAGAGAGCGCCCGATTAAGCAAACAGGTTGAGACACTTATACCAGTACCCATTGAGCTAGATGAGTTAACAAAACTGACAGAGGTGACATACAGCCTGCCCAGGAAGAACATAACATACAGATTAAGGCTGAGAAAGAAGTTGAGACAGCCCAGGAACCGGTAGTTGACATGGTAGCTGACAAAGAGCATTCCCAAATCATTGGGGAGAAGAGACCTCCGGCATCATTCCCACAGAGGTTAGCCAAGTACCAGAAAGAAGAGCAATACAAGAAATTCTTGGAGATGCTAAAACAAATCTAAGTAAATATTCCATTGATTGATGTTTTGAAGGAGATGCATGCTTATGCAAAAATGATGAAGGACTTGATGACCCAAAAATTCAATTTCTAAGACTTGGCCACAGTGACTCTAACTCAGACCTGTAGCGTTGTAGTTACTAGACCAGTTGCTGAGAAGTTGTCTGACCCAGGGAGTTTTACAATTCCCTGCACCATTGGTAACTTTTCTTTTGCCAAGGCACTTTGTGATTTAGTTGCTAGCATAAATCTTATACCCATGGCGATCTACAAGGGTTTCGGGATTAGAAGAGCTAGACCCACTTCCATGTTATTGAAACTGGCAGACAGAACCGTTAGAAGACCCTCTATTATCTTGGATGATGTGTTGATTCATGTAGGAAAATTTGTGTTCCCTACAAATTTTGTGATTCTAGATTGCAAGGTGGATGAATAAATTCCCATAATTTTGGGAAGGCCATTCTTGTCCACAAGAAGATCTCTTATTGATTATGAGACTGGGGAGCTCAAGATGAGGTTGAACGATGAGGAGATAACATTCAATGTGCAGAAATCTATGAGGCGACCAAGTGAATTCGCCAATTGATCTCTTATTAATGTCGTGGATGTAATCGTAGAAGCTGATGATGAGACATTAACTGTTGAGGACCTTCTTTCTTCATGTTTGGTAAATTTAGAAGATTTGAATAGGGAAGAATTGGCAGAATGGGTGTTGGATTAGAGGGCAGAGGGTTTTGGGATAGAACCCTTGAATTCGAGGCCCTACACTTAGAAAACAGGGAAACTCCTCCAACCAAGCCATCCATAGAAGAACCACCAAAGCTGGAATTGAAGCCACTGCCCACCCATCTCAGGTATGAGTTCCTAGGACCTAACTCCATATTACCTGTTATTATCTCATCTAGTTTGTTAGATGTACAGGTACAACAACTTTTGCAGGTACACAAGGAGTGCAAGACTGCCATTGGGTGGACCATGGCTGATATTAAGGGGATTACCCCAGCATATTGTATGCATAAAATTCTGCTGGAAGAGTGACACAAACCTTCTAGGGATCACCAAAGAAGGCTGAACCCCAACATGAAGGAAGTGGTGAACAAAGAAGTGATTAAGTGGTTGGATGCAGGAATCATTTTCCCAATCTCTGACAATAATTGGGTTAGCCCGGTGTAGTGTGTTCCTAATAAGGGTGGGATGATGGTGGTCAAAAATGATAATAATGAGCTGATCTCTACAAGAACCGTCACAGGCAGGAGAATTTGCATGGATTACAGAAAGTTAAATCTGGCCACCTGGAAAGACCACTTCCCATTTCCCTTCATTGATAAGATGCTTCACAGATTGGCAGGGAGGTATCACTTCTGTTTTCTAGATGGGTACTCGGGGTACAATCAAATCTCTATTGCACCAGAAGATAGAGAGAAGACCTCCTTCACTTGCCCATATAGAATTTATGATTTTTGGAGGATGCCCTTTGGCCTGTGTAATGCACCCGCCACATTCCAAAGGTTCATGATGGCCATATTCACTAACATAGTCGAAGACATAATGGAGGTGTTCATGGATGAATTCTCAGTGGTGGGAAAAGCATTCGACGAGTGCCTTATAAATTTGACCCGAGTGTTGAAACGATGTATTAAGACTAACCTAGTTCTTAATTGGGAAAATTTCCATTTCATGGTACAAGAGGGCATAGTCTTAGGACATCGTGTATCAAGTAAGGTAATCGAGGTGGATCGTGCTAAAGTTGACGTGATAGTAAAGCTGCCACCTCCCACTTCCATCAAGGCAATCAAGAGCTTCCTCGGGCATGCCGATTTTTACCGGAGATTCATAAGAGACTTCTCAAAAATTTCCAACCCTCTCTGTAAGTTGTTAGAAAAATATCATTGTTTCTTGTTTTCTGATAATTGCAGGGTAGCATGCGAGGAGTTGAAAAAGAGGCTAGTCACAACACCCATCATTGTTGCCCCCGACTAGGAGCAACCATTCGAACTCATGTGTGATGCCAGTGACTACGAAGTGGGGGCAGTGCTGGGAAAATGAAAAGACAAGCTAATGCACCCAATCTACTATTCCAGTAGAACGCTGAGTGCAGCCAAACTGAACTACAATGTGACTGAAAAGGAGATGCTGGTTGTGGTGCTTACATTCGACAAGTTCAGATCATACCTGATTAACTCTAAGGTAATTGTATATACATATAATGCAGCTCTCAGGTACTTGATTGAGAAGAAGGATTCCAAATCACGCCTGATTCATTGGGTGTTGTTACTGCAAGAGTTCGACCTTGAAATTCATGACCGTAAGGGCACAGAAAACCAGGTCGCTGATCATCTATCAAGACTTGAGTGAGCTGAAAACTCAGTTTAGGTTGAGGAAATTTTGGAAACCTTTCCATACGAGTAGCTACTCGCTACAAGCCTTGAGGAAGTGCCATGGTATGCAGACTTTGCAAATTACCTGGCAAGCGGTATAGTTCCCTATGACCTTTCCTCTGCGTTGATACCCAATTTTTCCCTATATTTTTTATATGTAAAATACCTTTCAAAATAGCATCTATATGCATATATATAAGTATTTTTCAAGGCTACATTATTTTGTTTTAATTTTTTAAAAGATTATAAAATCAATTTACTGCCCTATTTTTTCAAGAAAAGTCCAATAGTTATCCCCAAATTTATCACTTTGGTAGTTCATTTATTAGAGTCTCATGTTTATATTAAAATATCGATAAGGTATTTTTTACACATTTTTACAAATTTATTTGGTATTTTTTAAGGATAAAATTGCATAATTGCAATATTAGCCATTTCAGGTTTAAACTCGTCTCATATTCATAAAATGAGATTTTATATTTTTAAATTGATAATTATGTATTATAGATCATTTTGATGTTTTCAACTTATTTCCAGAAATGCCTCTTTCAATTTTTCCTTTCCCCTGAACCCCTATGTGTACTAGTAACTACTTCCCTTCCCTTTTCCCCTCTCAAAATTTTGTTCCTGCACTTGCAATATCTTCTAGTTTTAAGTTCTGCCCTCCTCTTGTGAGTCGTGGCTTGGGACCTTGAGTTCCCTCTGAACTTGGACACTTAAGGGTTGGCCCTTTCCACACTGCATTATGTCTTAAAATGATAATACATTTGGGTGTGAACACTGCCCGGAGTTCATTTGAGACTCTTAGGGAACTCTGACACACTCAAATGGGAGAAAGGCTTTGGATCATGATCTTTGGAGTTGGTTTACCTCATATTTCAGACATGAAGCCTGAATCAGGCTCTCCTTGGTTGTACTTTTTAATTTTTGATGTATTCTTTTATTTTATTCTGGGCTGTGATAATTTTGTAATAAACTCTCGGGGATGGCTAGTGAAAAGGGAGGGATAACTATGTATACAAAGAGTAGATATCCTGCATATAGGTGTTTTTTCTAAAATTCTGCATTCTCACATAGACATCCTGCCTATAGGTGTTTTTGAAATTCTGCACTTTCTCACATAGACATCCTGCCTATAAATATTCTGCATTTTCTCACATAGATATCCTGCCCTATAAGTATTCTGCATCTTCTCATATAGATATCCTGCCTATAAGTTGTAACGAACCGACCCGTCGTCTCAGGTATTTCCGCCCCGTTTTCCCCGTTTTATGCTTCTATATGTTTCATTACATGTGTTTGGTGAATTTGAAGTAATTCGGATAGAGTTTGGTTGAAAATGAGACACTTAGTCTCTTTTAAGAAGACTTAAGTTGGAAAAGTCAACCGGATGTTGACTTATGAGTTAAAGGGCTCGGAATTGAATTTTGATGGTTCGGTTAGATCCGGAAGATGATTTAAGGCTTAGGAGCGCAATCAGAAGTAATTTTGGAGGTCCGGTGAAGAAGTTAGCCTATATTGGCGAAGTTGGAATTTTGGCGAATTCCGGTTGATAGGTGAGATTTTGATCCGAGGGTCGGAATAGAATTCCAAGAGTTGCAGTAGCTTCTTCAGGTGATATTGGATATTTCTGCAAATTTTCAGGTCATTCGGACATCGTTTGGTTGGATTTTTGATCTAATGTGAGATTCGGAAGTTTTAGTTGAACTTAGGCTTGAATCCGTCGTGATTTGATGATTTTGTGTTGTTGTGTGTGTTTTTATGATTGGAACAAGTTCGTATGGTGTTTTAGAGTGGGTTGGTATTTTTGGTTGAGGTCCCGGGGCCTCGGGGTGATTTCGGATGATTGCCGAGGAGTTTGAACTTATTAAAATCTGCATAAAATTGCAGCAGCTGTGCAGGAATTTTAAAGCCTTCGCGTTCGTGTGGCTTGGCCGCGTTTGCGTAGGCAAGGCGTGCTTGGTCATCGCGTTCGCATAGTGGAGGATGCATTCACATAGTAGTAAATTGTGGGCCATCGCGTTCGCGATGGCGATGTCGCGTTCGCGTAGAAGAATCTGGGGGCCCAGCCAAGTTTGTTCATCGCGTTCGCGGTAGAGGGGGTCGCGATCGCATAGCATGGGAAAGTTAAGCATCACGTTCGCGTTGAGTTGTACGCGTTCTCATAGAGGAAAAATGGCCTGTTGGAAAGTTGTTCATCGCGAACGCATGAGAGGTATCGCGAATGCGATGAAGGAATTTCAGGACTGGACAGAATGTTTTAAGGACATTTCATCCGCGGACCAACTCTTTTCTTCCACCATTTTTGAGCATCTTGGTAGCATTTGGATGGGAATTGAATGAGTTTCGACTGGGAATCATTGGTGGTGAGTTTCATGAGTTAAATACATGATTTTATCGAAGATTCATCCATTAATTCTCTGAATTTGGGCATAAATTTGAAGAAATTAGGGCTTGATTTTTACTATGTAAATTTGGGATTTGGTGGCCCATTTGAACTCCGATTTTGATGAACTTTATATGTGCGGACTCGTGGCGAGACGAGGATTCCGAAAATGTAAGTTTCATAATTTTTGAGAAGCGGTCCAGGGGCTCGGGTTTTGCTAGCTTCGAGGTTTTTGCTATAACTCGATTTGTTTTCGATTGGGTATTATCCCGTTTGCATATTGTGATGTATTCGCTCTGTTTTTGGCTAGTTTCGACGTGCGTGGAGGCCAATTTGATGGGCAAAGGCATCGCGGGCTTGAGATTTCGCCGGTTCGATGTGAGAAATACTTGGGAATGATATCCTGAGGGTTTGAAACCCCGGATTTGCACATCTTAGTGCTGTATTGAGGTGACTTGCACGCTGGACCTGAGCGTGGGGTAGAGCACCGTGGGGATCGTGACTTGGTCCGTCCCTGTTATTGGTTTTTACCGCGTATTTGCAAACAATTTTTTGTTATCTTTATGATTTGGGCTCATTGTCATACTTGGGCTTATTGCCGATTGTTTGAACTCTTTATGAACTATCATCACTTTTTCACTCACTATTTGAAATATTATTTCAACTCAGTCCATGTGATTTACACTGTTTTATGAACTCAGCTATATTTTACTCAAACTTGGAGTTTTAAATGATAATTGAACTATCATTTGAGTTGAGTAATATTGTTTTACTGATGCCCGAGGGGCTTTTTGACTATTTTTGGACTGATTGAGGTCGAGGGCTATATATGAGGGCATGAGGAGTGAAGTGAGGAGGCTTTCAGGCCTCGAGTGATATGTGAGGAGGCTTTCAGGCCTCGAGTGTTATGTGTGCATATGCATATACATACATGGATCGGACTGCACGCCGCAGTAGCATATTGCATGGATCAGACTGCACGCCACAGCAGTATATTATATGGATCGGACTGCACGCCGCAGTAGTATATTATATGGATCGGACTGCACGCCGCAGTAGTATATTATATGGATCGGACTGCACGCCGCAGTAGTATATTATATTGATCGGACTGCACGCCGCAGTGATATGTTATGTGGATCGGACTGCACGCCGCAGTATTATCGCGCTTGGGCTGTAGGATCCCCTCCGGAGTCTGTATACACCCCAGTGAGCGCAGGGTACCCATGGATCGGGCTACACGCCGTAGCGGTCATATGCATTGCATTGCATTCATGCATTCATTCCTGATTGTACTACGTGGCATGATTTTTAGCACTCTCATATCATTGGCACACATGTTATTACTTGCCTTGCTGACCAGATACCTTGGTGTTACATGTCAAAGAGTGCTGAGCCTGAGAGGCTGATGTTGTACTTGGTACGGATTTAAATTGAGCCCGAGGGGCTGATACTGTTCTGAGCGATTGATACTGATCCCGAGGGGCAGATTTTTGATTATTTCTTGCTTGTTGAAACTATTTTTCGCAACTGTTGAAAAGGCATGTTTTCAAAAGAGATTTAACTGAGCCTCAGATTTTCTAAAGGATTTTCTCGGTGTTACGGTTTGTACTATTTTCAAAAATGGTTGTACTGTCTGTTATAGCATTTTGGAGTGCTCATACGTGTTTTCTTATCGCTCAGATATTATTCTCTCTTATTACCACTGAGTTGGAAGTACTCACTTTACTCCATGCACCTTGTGTGCAGTTGCAGGTATTGTTCACCCGGTAACGGGTTATTAGCAGGACCGAAGGCCATATTGTGGTAGTTGAACAAGGTGACCGCCAGCGTTCGCGGCACCGTATTCCATCCTTGAAATTTCAGTTTTATCTTGTATATATTTATACTTTGTTGGCTCAATAGTGGTGTCCCTACTCATTAGATGCTCGTGACTTGTGACACCCCGGTCGGGTTGTATTGTGATGAAATTATAAGTTAAACGCCAATAAGTTGTATCTTCTATTCACTATGTTTAATAGTTGTTAAAAAGAGGATTTGGGGTTGTTGGTTGGCCTTGTCTTCACGAGAGGCGCCATCACGGCCGGGTTTGGTATTTGGGTCGTGACATAAGTATTCTGCATTTTCTCACATAGATATCCTGCCTATAAGTATTTTTGAATCTTGCATCCTCTCATATATAAATCATGCCCACAAGTATCTAAAAATCTAAATCTGCATATGCATATAGAAAACATGCCTATAGCTCTCTCTGAATCTTGTATATCCATTTTTATCTAGCAATTATGTTCATAGGTCTTAAAAAATCAACTGCAATTAGATATCATGTTCATATGCTTTAAATAAAAAATTCAGCACCTAGATATTATGTTTATAGGGTTTCTGCATTTTACCTTGTCTATAAAAGGGTTTAAAATCAACAATGCATAGAAAGCATGTCTATAGGAGCTATTAATCAAGGCTGAATCGCTTTACTCGTGTATAAGGATAAAAACAGTAATAACGATGTGTTACCATTTGCAAAACTTATAACCTTTTGCTAAAAACTTACTTTTCTTTAATAATCTGGAAACCCTTCTTGGTTAGTATGTATTCAGCTTATTTCATGGTTTTTCTGAAATCAGTAGATATCAAGCCCATAGGATCCTCGTCCAACACTTAGGCAAGCCTTAGGGCTTGGTTTTTACTATGTAAATTTGGGACTATTTGAACTCCGATTTTGATGAACTTTATATGTACGGACTCGTGGCGAGACGAGGATTCCGAAAATGTAAGTTTTATAATTTTTTGAGAAGCGGGCCCGGGGCTCGGGTTTTGCTAGCTTCGAGGTTTTTGCTATAACTCGATTTGTTTTCGATTGGGTATTATCCCATTTGCATATTGTGATGTATTCGCTCTGTTTTTGGCTAGTTTCGACGTGCGTGGAGGCCAATTTGATGGGCAAAGGCGTCGCGGGCTTGAGATTTCGCTGGTTCGAGGTGAGTAATACTTGGGAATGATATCCTGAGGGTTTGAAACCCCGGATTTGCACATCTTAGTGTTGTATTGAGGTGACTTGCACGCTGGACCGGAGCGTGGGTAGAGCACCATTGGGGATCGTGACTTGGTCCGTCCCGGTTGTTGGTTTTTACCGCGTATTTGCAAACAATTTATTGTTATCTTTATGATTTGGGCTCATTGCCATACTTGGGCTTATTGCCGATTGTTTGAACTCTTTATGAACTATCATCACTGTTTCCCTCACTATTTGAAATATTATTTCAACTCAGCCCGTGTGATTTATACTGTTTTATGAACTCAGCTATATTTTACTCAAACTTGGAGTTTTAAACGATAATTGAACTATCATTTGAGCTGAGTAATATTGTTTTACTGATGCCCGAGGGGCTTTTTGTATATTTTTGGACTGATTGAGGCCGAGGGCCATATATGAGGGCATGAGGAGTGATGTGAGGAGGCTTTCAGGCCTCGAGTGATATGTGAGGAGGCTTTCATTCCTCGAGTGTTATGTGTGCATATGCATATACATACATGGATCGGACTGCACGCCGCAGTAGCATATTGCATGGATCACACTGCACGCCGCAGTAGTATATTATATGGATCATACTGCACGCCGCAATAGTATATTATATGGATCGGACTGCACGCTGCAGTAGTATATTATATGGATCGGACTCCACGCCACAGTGATATGTTATGTGGATCGGACTGCACGCCGCAGTATTATTGCGTTTGGGCTGTAGGAGCCCCTTCGGAGTCTGTACACACCCCCAGTGACCGCAGGGTGTCCATGGATCGGGCTACGCGTCGTAGTGGTCATATGCATTGCATTGCATTCATGCATTCATTCCTGATTGTACGACGTGGCATGATTTTTAGCACTCTCATATCATTGGCACACATGTTATTACTTGCCTTGCTGACCAGATACCCTGGTGTTACATGTTAAAGAGTGCTGAGCCTGAGAGGCTGATGTTGTACTTGGTACGGATTTGAGTTGAGCCCGAGGGGCTGATACTATAATGAGCGTGATACTGATCCCGAGGGGTAGATTTCTGATTATTTCTTGCTTGTTGAAACTATTTTTCGCAACTATTGAAAAGGCATGTTTTCAAAAGAGATTTAACTGAGCCTCAGATTTTCTAAGGGATTTTCTCGGTGTTACAGTTTGTAATATTTTCAAAAAAGGTTGTACCGTCTGTTATAGCATTTTGGAGTGCTCATACGTGTTTTCTTATTGCTCAGATATTATTCTCTCTTATTACCACTGAGTTGGAAGTACTCATTTTACTCCCTGCACCTTGTGTGCAGTTGCAGGTATTGTTCACCCGGTAACGGGTTATTAGCAGGACCGAAGGCCATATTGTGGTAGTTGAGCAAGGTGACCGCCAGCGTTCGCGGCACCGTATTCCATCCTTGAAATTTCAATTTTATCTTGTATATATTTATACTTTGTTGGCCCAATAGTGGTGTCCTTACTCATTAGATGCTCGTGACTTGTGACACCCCGGTCGGATTGTATTGTGATGAAATTATTAGTTAAACGCCAATAAGTTGTATCTTATTTTCACTAAGTTTAATAGTTGTTAAAAAGAGGATTTGGGGTTGTTGGCTGGCCTTGTCTTCACGAGAGGCGCCATCACGACCGGGTTTGGTATTTGGGTCGTGACATAAGTATTCTGCATTTTCTCACATAGTTATCCTGCCTATAAGTATTTTTGAATCTTGCATCCTCTCACATAGAAATCATGCCCACAAGTATCTAAAAATCTAAATCTGCATATGCATATAGAAAACATGCCTATAGCTCTCTCTGAATCTTGTATATCCATTTTTATCTAGCAATCATGTTCATAGGTCTTAAAAAATCAACTGCAATTAGATATCATGTTCATATGCTTTAAATAAAAAATTCAGCATCTAGATATCATGTTTATAGGGTTTCTACATTTTACCATGTCTATAAAAGGGTTTAAAATAAACAACGCATAGAAAGAACGTCTATAGGAGCTATTAATCAAGTCTGAATCACTTTACTCGCGTATAAGGATAAAATCAGTAATAACGATGTGTTACCATTTGCAAAACTTATAACCTTTTGCTAAAAACTTACTTTTCTTTAATAATCTGGAAACCCTTCTTGGTCAGTATGTATTCAGCTTATTTCATGGTTTTTCTGAAATCAGTAGATATCATGCCCATAGGATCCTCGTCCAACACTTAGGCAAGCCTTAGGATAAAATTATAAACTGAATCTGTTGTTATTAACTACAACCAGCAGGCAGGCCCGATTTGGGCTTCTTATCTGAATTGTGTAATAAATCAGTCAGTCTCAACCATTAAGCTTTTAATTAGACCTTAAACAGTATGTGCAAGTCATGCTAAATTATGTTCTTCTCTGTCAAATGAGGTATATCTGAGCCTTTTACTTGTTATGTGCTTCCCCCCAACATGTTATACGTGTTTTTGTATGTCGCCTTAGAGTTTTTGCCTTTGAAACTATGAGAAAGCCTAATATACCTTCCCTTTAGGATTAGTAGTCCCAAATGCCTCCGGGACTGATAGGATTGGGGCGGGTAATAGCATGCAATAAGCAAACGAGACCATTCAGTGCTTTAATACTTTAACGGGCTGGGAAAGGGTAGATATGGATATGATGATCACGGGATAACATCACGTGTATACCCTCACTGAGGAGTGATTACCAATTGTTGCGTGGGGTGATCCATATTATTAATAAACCTAGGACCCCTTTCCCTTTATTTCTTTGTTTCTTTTAAAGTTTTCTAACTATTTCTTCGGAAAAAAAAAATCAACTTTGTTTAGTTCTTTCCGACTTTGTTTATTTGTAACCATTATGTGAAAATCTCCTCTTACTTGGAGTTTTACTTGCCTATGTGTTATTTGCACTTAAGTTCACAACAATAGTCTGGCCAGGAACCACACTAGTGGATCCTGATGGGTGCCTAACACCTTCCCCTTGGGATAATTCCAAGCCCTTACCCAATCTATGGTTGCTCAAATCAAACCCTTCTTAGTGTCCTAATGCACTTAAATCATTAGGTGGATACTCTTCAATTCAAAACCCAACTCCCAAAAGGGAACGAGTTGTCCTGCCAAATGTCATAAACCCGATTTCGCGATAAAAAGGGGGCGCGACAGCATGGCGACTCTGCTGGGGATATCTTTTAGGCTTTTACCATTTCAGGTTATTATTTTGACTTTACACTTCTTTATATGCCTTTATTTGCTTAATGCCTTTAAATATTTAATTCCCTCTTTTACTACAAAATTGACTTAGCTCTTTGTTTCTTTCCTTTATTTCTTTTATCGCTTTCCTTTATTATTGTTTTTAATTATGAAGAATTGTTGTAATTATTACTCTTATAACATGCAAACACGTGACAACCTATTTTAATTATTGCATAAGCATGTTTTCAACATCATATTCCACTCGTGCCAAACAAAATACCATAGCAATGCTTATAATGAGTGGTTGCGCTCTTCCGATATTATCACCCCTTAAATCCGGCAAAGGCATATTTGCGGTAAAACCAGTCAATCAATGGTGTAGTCGATGGTTCCGTGCCTTTCCCTCTTGAGTTTTCCGCTCAAGGGTACCAGTCTAATACCCTATAGAAACCTTACTTTGTTTAATTGGGCATGCATCATGGTCAAACCTAGTCGAGTCAGTTATGTTGTCCGCATAATGACTCTTTAAGACAACCTTGTCCAAAGTCTATTAGGTTTCCCTAAAACCCAAACGGACACTACCACGTTTTGTGCATTTATTTGGAGAACTAAATGCTTTTATGCCAATTATTGATATTTAAATAGTCAGGTCTGGTGAGGGTAAGGGCCTAACCCTTTTGTCTTGCAGAAACATGAGGCACAAGTCCCCATATTCGGCATGGTCACTAACATCCACCCAAAACTTCTAAGCTGGTGGGAGGATCTTCATTCCAGTGATCAGACTCTTGTCCGGAAATACCTAGGAAATCTACCTTCTCTCCTGGAAATCCAACCGAACAACAAGATCATAGAAGCTGCTACTCTGTTCTGGGATTGTGATAGGTCTGTGTTCCATTTCGGGGATATTGAGATGACACCCCTGCTAGAGGAAATAGGAGGATTGGCTGGTATACCATGGGAATCTCTGGGTCTGTTGATGCCAGAAAATTGCAAGGGTAGAGTTTTTCTCAAAATGATGGGTTTAAAGAAGAATCCAGACTTGACATGTTTGAAAGAGTCATACATTCCCTTTGATTATTTTTACGAGTGGTACGGTCACAGAAAATCTTATCGTACTTATCCTGATGAGTTCGCCCTTACATCATTGGGGCATATTCAGCAAAGGGTCTTTGTCTTTATGTTCTGCTTCTTGGGGATGATAGTCTTTCTAATAAAGAAAGCAAGTATCCATGCCTATGGTCACCAAAACTTTAATGGAGGGAATTGGTTGGCAACCATTTAGCATAGTGCCCATGATCATTGCAGAGATATATCGAGCTTTGGAGAAGTATCAACAAGGAGCCAAACACTTTGAGGGCTGCAATTTGCTACTCCAACTCTGGCTCATGGAGCATCTCCAAAAAGGTGAATACCGACAAGAGATTTAGCGTATGGACTGGGACGATCATATAGCCTTCCATCAGCCAAGGTGGATGAATTACATGCCCAACATGTTTGCTCAGCCGGAAGATGCCAAAGGATGGGTCGAGCTGTTTGAAAACCTAAAGGAAGGCCAAGTACAACGAATGTTCAAGTGGTTCCCTACTGAAGAATTCATCGCCTGATCTAGGGATGCACCATTTTTGATACTGATCGATCTGAGGGGGCCCTACCCTTATGTCCCTCTCCGAGTTATGAGACAGGCGGGTAGGAAGCAGGTTATACCAAGGGTCGACAATATGAGTCACTTTCGGGCTGAATTTCAGGATGATGATAGCCCTTACAAGTGCCAAGCTCAGCATATGTGGCACTGTAAACTCGTTCTAGGAAGAGATAGTGTCAAGCCAGACAGATACCATACTTGTTTCACCCCATACTATTCAGGCTGGCTGGAGGATAATCACAATGGTCTGGGTCAACCCGAGTTTGTTCGAGGTCACGGGATCATCGATGAAAAGGCTGAAGCACAGGTCAATTACAACCAACTGCACAAGAGGATTCGGGAATGTGAAAGTGAGCACCGTGAAATACAAGAAGCCAACCGAAGGCTGATTGAAGAGTGGAAAGACATGGCTGTCAGTGCCAACAAGCGACTGGAGACTTAGAGCGGGGTTTAGTGGAGCTGGAAAGAAAATTTCTCAAAAGAATCGAGGACTGCTAGAATGCTAAAGGAAAAAAGGGCGGACACCTAGCCAGAGCTTACCTGTTGCTGGGACTTCGTGACCTAGTGAAGCTGTTTGATGGAGCCAAAGATGCCGAGTCTGGGGAAGGTCCTTCTGGGACCAAATAGATAGGAGTTTTTCTTCTTTGCTTTATGATATGTAATAAGGTCTATGGCCACTAGTGACATTTTATTTCCTGTTATTTAGTGTTGTTTTGGGATTCATCTACTTTTTATCAATAAAATGAGGCATTTAGCATTTTAAGTTCTCCAAATCAATTTGTCGCTAGGCCTACCTCGGGCACAAAGAGGTTCCCCAAATTAGGACATGATTTATATTCTTGCCCTATGTGTTTAAATATCGCAATGTTTTTTTATAATCCTTACTAACTTGTTACCTTTTTGTTTTTTATTCTATTATTTTATTCCCTTCCCCAAAGGTTAGTTCGTGCACTCTGGCATCAGCATCCTATTCCACAAGATCCAAGGGCCCTCCACCCACTCCTCCTCCTAGTCCCGTCAGAAGTAGGAACAAAGGAAAGATGGAAGATTTGAACAACAGCAGAAAGGAGAACTCAACTGAACTGGTAGAGGTCACTCATGGTACTCAGGTTTCCAAAGAAAGTGCGTCCCAACTCGAGCAAAAGTTGTTGAAATTTCAAGAAGAACTTGACCAAGTTCGGAACTTGGAAAATCTTTTATTTTCCCTCACTACCCCAGATGTCAACCCCACACCTCCACAAAATATCCCAAAACCACAAAACCATCTCGCTCCTCACCACCACTACAATACTTGCCAAACTTCCAACAGTACTCCATTGCTCATCCCAGAACCTTTGAACCCCACAAATGACCACTTCCACACTCATCATAACATCCCCATCTACGTGGAAACCATGTCACACTCCACCCAACCTATCTCAAGCACACCCAAGTCTGATGATAAAGACTCACTCATCAGGAACCTGGCTGAAGAGCTTAAGAAGTTGACTAGCCGAATTTAGGGCGTCGAAGGAAGTAAGGGGATTAAAGGGTTGAAGTACGAAGATCTTTGCATACAAACCGATGACAAACTACCCAAGGGGTACAAACCTCCTAAGTTCGAGATGTTTGATGTTATAGGGGATCCGAGAGTTCATTTGAGAACATATTGCGACAAGCTGGTAGGAGTAGGGAAAGATGAGAGGATCTGCTTGAAACTTTTCATGAGGAGTCTGAAAGGAGATGCTCTATCGTGGTACATCAGCCAAGACCCAAAGAAATGGTCGAACTGGGTGAGTATGGCATCCGACCTTATGGACAGATTCAGGTTCAATATGAAAAATGCACCAGATGTGTTCTACATTCAGAACCTAAAGAAGAATCCCACAAAAATATTCCATGAGTATGCCACTCGCTGGAGATCAGAAGCTGCTAAGGTCAGACCTGCTTTATAGGAGGAACAAATGAACAAGTTTTTCATCTGGGCTCAAGACCCGTAGTACTATGAAAGGCTGATGTAGATTGAAATCCATAAATTTTCCGACATCATCAAGCTAGGTGAGAGGATTGAAGAAGGCATCAAAAGTGGTATAGTTACGAACTTTGAACCTTTGCAAGCTACCAATAAGGCTTTACAGTCTGGTGGTACGTCCAAGGAAAGGGACATAGGAGCCTTAATGGTTGCATAGAGAATCAAATACCCTATCAAATACCAAACCTATCCAAGGCCTCCACTCACATATCAACCTACTCCGAACTACCAAGCACCCTCACCCTCTTACCAAACTCCACCACCCACTTATCAATCATCTCCACCTCCCACATATCAACCTAACTTACCAAGATATTCCCAACCTGCACATGTCTACCAAGCCTACAATGCTCAATCGTCCCACTATCAATCACCTCCCACACGTCAAAACTTTCCTAGACCTCGACCAAATTTTGACCACAGACCTCCCAAACAGTATACTGCCATTGCTGAACCAATTGACCAGCTGTACGAAAGGCTCAAGGATGTTGGTTATGTCACCCATATCCCTGCTATAACCCCTGAAAACCCTTCTTAGTAGGTCAATCCAAATAAATCGTGTGCATACCATTCCGGCATGAAGGGACATCCATTGATGAATGCCGCTCTCTAAAAGATAAGATCCAAACTTTGATTGATAACAAGATTATTGTGGCACAGGATCCTGCTCCGAATGTCTGCAATAACCCTTGACCAGACCACAAGGTGAAGGTGTTCACATGATTGAAATAGAGGATGATTTGGACCATAAGGGATTGATCGGTTTGATCACAGAATGCGACGATCCAAAGAAGCCAATAGTCACCCTTAATCCAATTGTAGTCCAGATTCAGCCTTCTGGGGATGCCGAGGTAAATATGTCCATGCCACTTGAGTTTGAAGCACCATCCTCGGCAAAGACACTAGCGCCAATTAAGGTCGAGTTTGGGTCTCTAACAAACGCACCTGTACCATTTGAAGTTGTGGTTTTACCTTCCAAAATACATGCTCCATTCAGAGTAAAGGTGCCCGTTCCAATAGCAATGTCGTCCGTAACACCATTCCATACAAATGCCATACCTTGGGACTACACAGCCGAGGCAAGAAGAAAAGGGAATGCCAAGTTCGGGGAAGCAGTTGCGGCACAGGTTATGAGAAGAACCGGTAGGGTCTATACCCCGGAGTATTTGGCCGAGTCAAGCAAGCAGGCTTCTGGTCCACCAACCATCGCTGAAACTGAGCCCGATGATCTCTGGAGAAAGATACAAGCCAAGGAATACTTGGTCATTGATCAGCGGAACAAAACACCGGCACAAATTTCTATCCTAGCTTTGCTACAAAATTCCGATGCACACAACGGTTCCCAAAGGTCCACTATTGGGGAAATTAGCTTGTGTTTGAAAATGGGGCCTACTTGGTTCGATGTCAATTTCCAAGTAATAGACGTGCCGGCATCTTACAATTTGTTGTTGGGATGACCGTGGATTCATACCGCTGGGGTCGTAGCATCCACACTACATCTGGCAGTGAAGTTTGAGTGGAACCACCAAGAGGCGATCATTCACGGCGACGATAGCAGTCCCATATATAGTCGCCAGACCATCCCAGCAATCGGAGGCAGAAGAAAGATAGGCGAGGAGACCTATCACCACATCTATCAAGTCAACGCTGATGACAAGGACAAATGGTGGTACAACAAAATTGAAAGCATATTGAACTAGAGCGGATATGAACCTGGCAATGGACTTGGCAATAACCTCCAAGTAATCGCTAAGCCTATCAAACTAAAGAAACATGGTACCACCTTTGGTCTGGGATATGAGTATACTTGGGAGGAATTCAACAACTGGTCGCCACTATGGCGCGGTCCTTACTACATGCTGGAGCAGCCAATACCACATTTGGAGTAGACTTTCCAGCCAGCCGATGTTATCTATGGGTCGGAAGAAGAGGAAGCACTAGCAGCAGTGAGGAATTTGTTCCTAGAAGACGATGATATGGATTGTTGTGTCATTTTCGAGGAGGGGGGAGGAAGGCCCTTCCATACAGGCCTTAAGTAGAGGATCATGCCTCAATAACTGGACCATCAGAACCACCAGAGCCCTAAAAGCCTCAGAGTAGCAAGTCTAAACAAAGCATCATGCACTATCTTTTATTTTTACTAATTGACTTTCCTTTCGCATTTTAAATTTCGTAATAAGATCTCCAATGTTCAAAATAGTTATGAAATTTATCAAAGCATTTTTGTTTCCTTATAAATCTTACTCTTATTATTTTCTCTCATTACTTTATTTATACAGCATTACTATTACTTATGTTGATGAACCGATGACTGTGACATGCAACGAGACAACACAACAAACGGACATAGATTCAGAGGAAGATGATATACCGGAAGAGATTGTTAAAGAAGTTGAGAATTTTGAGAATAGACCTAAGTCCAACCTGGACGAGACCGAGATTATTAACCTGGAAGATGCAAAAAATGTCAAAGAAACACGAATCAGCGTTCATTTGTCACTGTCAGAAAATAAAGGGTACACAAAATTTCTAAAGGAGTATGAGGACATATTCGCCTGGTCATATGATGATATGACTAGTCTGAGTACATCTATTATGGCCCACAAACTGCCAACTGATCCGACATGTTCACCAGTAAAGCAGAAGCTCAGAAAGTTTAAGCCTGATATGAGTCTGAAAATCAAGGAAGAAGTCACTAAGAAGGTCAAAGTTAAGGTTCTCAGGGTAGTAGAATATCTGACATGGTTAGCCAACATTGTGCCAGTACCGAAGAAGTATAGAAAGGTCAGAGTCTGTGTCGACTACCGGGATCTCAACCGGGCCAGTCCAAAAGACGACTTCCGCTTGCTGAACATACACATGCTGATTGACAATTGCGCCAAGCATGAGTTGCAGTCATTCGTGGATTGTTTTGCCGGATATCATCAGATCCGGATGGACGAAGAAGATGCTGAGAAAATGGTTTTCATTATGCCGTGGGGAATGTACTGCTACAAGATGATGCCATTTGGGCTAAAGAATGCAGGGGCCACCTACATGAGAGCCATGACTACAATTTTCCATGATATGATACACAAGGAGATCGAAGTATATGTAGACGATGTTATCATCAAGTCCAAGAAAACCACCGATCACATGGAAGATTTAAGGAAGTTCTTCAATAGACTGTGAAGTACAACCTGAAACTGAATCCCGCAAAGTGTGCATTCGAGGTTCCTGCTGGAAAACTACTTGGGTTTATTATAAGTCACCAAGGAATAGAACTGGATCCATCAAATGTCAAAGCCATCCAAAAATTGCCACCGCCAAAGAATAATAAAGACGTGATGAGTTTCTTGGGGAGACTCAACTACATCAACCAGTTCATAGCACAATCCACAGTTATCTTGGAGCCAATCTTAAGATGCTAAAGATGGGTGCCGCTACCAAATGGACTAATGACTGCCAAAAGGCCTTCGACATAATTAAGGAGTACCTATCAACACCACCAGTTTTGGTCCTGCCTGAGCCAGGTAGACCTCTATTACTCTACCTTGCAGTATTGGACGGAGCGTTCGGTTGCGTTCTGGGACAGCATGACAAAATGGGGAGGAAGGAGTAGGACATCTATTACCTCAGTAAGAAGTTCACCCCGTATGAGGCCCGGTATTCACTGTTGGAGCGCACCTGTTGTGCTTTAACTTGGGTAGCTCAGAAGTTGAGACACTACTTCTGTGTCTATACTTCATATCTTATATCAAGGATGGATCCTTTGAAATACATCTTTCAGAAGCCCATGCCCACTGGAAAGCTAGCCAAGTGGCAAATCCTGTTGAGTGAATTCGACATCGTCTACGAGACTTAGAAAGAAATCAAAGGACAGGCATTGGAAGGTCACCTTGACAAGAATCCCGTGGACGAAGAATACGAACCCCTAAAAACGTATTTTCCTGATGAAGAGGTATCATTCATAGGAGAAGATATTGCAAAATCCTATGACTGTTGGAGAATGTTTTTCGATGGAGCAGCAAATTTCAAAGGAGCTAGCATAGGAGCAGTCCTAGTATTAGAAACCGGCCAGCATTATCCGGTGTCTGCCAAACTCAGGTTTCCTTGCACCAACATGGCCGAGTAAGAAGCCTGCATCTTAGGGCTCAAGATGGCCATTGACATGAACATTCAAGAGTTTCTAGTAATTGGGTATTCAGACTTGCTCATACATCGGTCCGAGAAGAATGGGCAACCAAAAACTCCAAGATACTCCCTTATCTGCATCATGTACAGGAGTTGAGAAAGAGATTCACAAAGACAGAATTCCAATATGTTCCCAAAGTCCATAATGAGTTCGCCGATGAATTGGCTACCCTATCATCCATGATACAACATCCAGACAAGAACTTCATTGATCTCACTCCAGTAAAGATCCATGATCAGCCAGCCTATTGTGCCCATGTCGAAGAAGAAGCAGACGCTTGGTTCCATTATATCGAGGAATATTTGGCAAAAGGAGAATACACAGAACTTGCAAATCCTACTCAGAAACACACGCTTCGGAGGTAATCCAATAATTCCTTTCACAGTGGAGGAATCCTGTATATGAGGACTCCAGATTTGGGATTATTAAGGTGCGTCAACGCGAAGGAAGAATCCAAACATCTAGAAGAAATCCATGCCGGGACTTTTGTCTTAGCCAAGAAGATACTCCGGGCAGGTTATTTTTGGATGACTATGGAAACGGACTGTATCCAGTATGTCCAAAAGTGCTACCGCTGTCAGATACATGCAAACATAATAAAGGTACCTCCAAATGAGCTTAATACAACAAGCTCGTCATGGACGTTCGCCGCTTGGGGAATGGATGTTATCGGACCAATCAAACCCGCCGCATCAAATGGGCACAGGTTCATCCTAGTAGCAATTGATTATTTCACCAAATGGGTTGAAGCAGCATCTTACAGAGCAGTGACTAAGAAAGTCGTGGCAGACTTCGTACGCGACAGTATCGTTTGTCGATTCGAGATTCCAGAATTAATCATCACTGATAATGGTTCCAATCTCAACAGTGACCTGATGAAATCCATGTGTGAAACCTTTAAGATCGAACACAAGAATTACAGCCTACAGACCTCATATGAATAGAGCCGTAGAAGCCGCCAACAAGATTATCAAGAAGGTACTAAGGAAAATGATAGAGAAGCATAAATAGTGGCACAAGAAACTATCATTTGCTTTATTAGAATACCGCACCATAGTCCGCACGTCAACTGGGGCGACCCCCCATATGCTGGTTTATGGTACAGAAGCATTCATTCTCGTTGAGGTGGAAATTCTCTCCTTAAGGATCATACAGGAAGCAGAGCTCGACGACGTAGAATGGATGAAAAGTCATTACGAGCAGCTAGCACTTATAGACGGAAAGAGAATGAATGCAGTTTGAAACGGTCAACTCTATCAGAACAAAATGTCTAGAGCCTTCAACAAAAGAGTCAAGCCGAGACAATTCACACCGGGGCAGCTGGTGTTAAAGAATATTTTCCCGCATCAAGATGAAGCCAATGGGAATTCTCTCCCAAATGGCAGGGTGCGTATATGGTTTGTTGGGTTCTGACAGGAGGATCCCTTATACTTGCAGAAAAGGACGGAGAAGTCTGGCTAAGACCAATCAATTCAGATGCAGTCAAGCGTTACTATGTGTAATTTTCATGCTTTCCTTCATTATGTAATTTGAACTACGCCTGACCTGATTCCCGTTTAAGAGGGGATACATAGGCAGCCCTATGGGTTCGGTCACAATTCAATAAAGATTTCATCCACCCC
>MDKF010416516.1:0-11941 GCA_026770625.1 Nicotiana glauca
TGCTGGTACGACGTGGTTCTAGATATATTTTCACGACGTTGTAATTCTTGTAAAATAAATAATAAATAGAATAAAAGCGGGTTATTAATAAAATGCACATAAAAATAGAACATATATGGGAATCAGATAAAATCAAATACAACAGTTCAGCGACCGTGCTAGAACCACAGAATCCGAGAATGCGTAGCACCTTCTCCCGGGTTAACAGAATTCCTTATCCGGATTTCTAGTCTGGGGACTGTTAACAGAGTCATATTTTCCTCGGTTCGGGATTCAATCGGTGACTTGGGACACCATTAATCTCCCAAGTGGAGACTCTAAATAAATAATAATAAATCCCATTCCGACTGTCCTTTAATTGGAAAAACTCCTTTACGCCCTTCACAGGGTGTATTAGATCTTCGTGAAAAAGGAGGTGTGACAGCTCTGGCGACTCTGCTGGGGAAAAGAAACCCAGAACTTCGGTTCAGGGTTTAAGAATTCGAGCTCGGAATAATTGTTGTATTTGTTTATATCTGATTTCCCTATATGTTTATAATTAACGTGCTAAATGTTTACATCTTTGATATTATTTGAATTGTATATAAAAACTGTGCCGAAAACCCTTCTCTTCTCACCTCCGGGGATGTGCTTACTGGTTGAGACTCCATATTCTATTAGTGTCAATACCCTTAAATAAGAAAGAGGCAGGACAAGTTACTAAGTCAGATGGCCTTTTGGTTCCCGGTACATAGCCCCCTCCTCGACTCGAGTTGTCCGCTCGGGTACACAGTCTAGAACATATAACCAGGGTTTGAACTTAGAATATGGACGTTTATTTGCATCACGTATGACTTAGGGGACTCAACACAGGGGTTGGGTCCGTCTAGGACAGGTAACCAAATATGAAAAGACCATCATGATTACGTATTGCATTTATTTGTCTCCGGCCATCATGCTGACCGGTTAAAAAAAAAGAATTTTTTTTTGTGAAATTGAAAAAAAAAAAGAGAAAAAGAGAAAATAATAGTAATTGTTTAATTTTAGAAAAAAAATCGATACCCAAATACTGTCGAAACTCTGCCGAAATTTTGTAACGGGGGGGGGGGGGGTAAAAAATAGAAAGGTTTTGATTTTTAGCAAAAGAAAATATAAAAGAATTTTATTCTTCGGGGTTATTGAAAATGAATATAAATTGTTATAATAAATAAATATAGTTTGTTTTGCCAATAAAAATGAAAATAAAATTTTTGCTTCAAAATAGGTTTTGTTATTTGATTTTTGCAAAAATTAGAAATATAAAAAAAAATGGTTTGCTTTAAAATAATCTGCCCGAACTACGTTGGTTTGATTCTCACCACGTGTGAGATACGTAGGCAACCCTTGACGGCTCCAACCACAACTTTTTACGAAAATAGCCAAAAACAAAAAAATGTCAAAGTTTTGATTTTGTTATAAATAAGTCGGGTGATGCTATTTTTGTTAAAATAAGCCGAATGTCCCTCAAAAGGACGCCGGAAGGCCGTTTTTGCAAGAATAGCCACTTTGAGTCATTTTAAATAATTTACCGGCACAACCTTGAAATATCCCTTGCGGAAATGCTGAAAGGCTGTATCCGCATAATCAAATTTGGGTCATCTATCAATTTTACAAAAAATAACCACTTTGTCAAATAAGCCATTACATGGTCGGTTTTTGCTAAAATATCCACAATTGGCATTAAAACTTTTTCAGTCTTGTGTTGGCCTGTGGTGATGCTGAATGATGCTCCACGGGCCCCAGGATGAGAAATTATGATCATTGAGTGTGTATTTTCTTAAACGAAATTTTGCAAAAATAGCCATTTTGTCAAAATAAGCCATTACATGGCCAATTGTTGTTAAAAATAGTCTCAATTGACATTGAAACCTTCTCTGTCTTGCGGAAGCCTGTGGTGATGCTAAGAGATGCCCCACGGGCCCCAGGATGTGAAATTTTGATGTACTCTTGATCTAGTTTTTATCATCGAATTTGTGTTTTGTTATTTTGAGTCCACTTATGACGTTTCCCGTCTAGAAAAACATTTTTAAATAAAAAAAAAAGAGTTTGCATTAATTTGCAAGAACTACGCTCGGTCTGATTCATGTGGGGCCATAATACGTAGGCAATCTACATATGATTCGACCATAACTAAAAAATAAAAGAAAAAAAGAAAAAAAAGAAAAAAAGAGGCCACATAAAGGCAAAAAGAAAAGAAAATAGCGGAAAACAAAGAAAGAAAAAAAAATAAATGCCTTAATGCTAACACGGTGGTTTCATGTTGTCATTCCAGAAAGGTGGTTGGTTTGTGGTTTCCAAAGTGGTAATTCTTCTTGACAACAAAAGGCAATGGCAAACAACAATATAATTGATGTGGTTAGTACCGGTACCCGACAACAGGTGGATGAACGGGATAATGGGTTAAGTGAAGAGGTGCGGATGTTGAGACAACACATGGCAGATATGTATCAAGCCTAGATGACTGGAAAGGCACCACCCCCGCCACCACCAATGTGTCCTGTCATATCCACTACCCCCGATAATGAATATGGGAAGAACCCTCGGGATGAGCTTCATAATGGATGTGAAAAGGTCACAGGAAAAGTAGGGCGAGACGAAATAGCCATAAAGCCGAAAGAACTATCCTCAAAGAACATACAAGGAATGGAAGACTTGGGTAACATGTCTCACAAAGAATCTTCTATGTTCCCCGACATTCGCCTGCCCGCGGGGTTCGAAGTGCCAAATTTTAACTTGTACGATGGGATTGGAGATCCGGTAACTCACCCGAGGGTCTATTGCAATGAAATGAGAGGTGTTGGGGATAAAGATAATTTGTTGGTGGCATACTTCAGTAAGAGCTTAACTGGGGCAGCTTTAGAATGGTATAATCGTCATGATGTTGGCAAATAGCCTACATTAGGTGACATGGCTCAAGATTTTATGCGACATTTTCAGTACAATAAAGACATTGCCCCAAATTGCTCCTCCCTATCTCAAACTGAAAAGAAACCCAAGGAGAGCTTTAAGGATTTATGGCTCAAATGGAATGAGCAGGTTGCTCGGGATGATCCTGCTATTGATAGAAAAGATGTTGCTGAGTCCGATCTACAACAAGGTCCGATAATTGTTCTTGCCAAACCTGTTCAAACTCAAAACCAACCCCAAACTTATCCCACGAAAAACACTCGATCTTTTATCCAACCATCAGGTCATAGCCTCCGCCAACAACAAGGTCCGGTGGTCGTTCTTGCTAAACGCTCCCAACCACAATACCGACCCCGTGAACGTCCCCAAATTCCACATAAACCACCCCATCTATCAAATAACATCCGGCCATTTGTCCCACCACCAAGTCACTCCCAGAAGCAGGCACCAATAGCCCGAAGTTCTCGTGTACAGCATTTTCAAGCACTCAACAATACTGGAAAACTGAGACATGGAGAGAAACAAAGGCAAAGGAATAATTTTATGCCCATTAGCGAATCCTACACAAGCTTGTTTGAAAAGTTAAAATGAGTTGGCCTGATTAAGCCACTCCTTGGATATACTCCAGACCCAGAGGCGAAAGGCTTTGATCCTACTGTTCGATGCATGTATTACTCTAATGTCCAGGGGCATAGCATTGAAGACTATCGTTCTTTGAAAAGGGAAATGGAAAGAATGATCCGAGAAGGGGTAATTGAGGTCAGTAACAATGGCAAGGAGCCTGCGATTTATCTTGGGAACTTGTTGATCAAAGTCAATAATAGTTTTGGGAACATTGATGTGAAACTCAGTGGCTAGTATGCCGGTCGTGACAATTGGGAAGACGCTCCATCTCTCAGTCACCAGAGTGGAGTTTTGGTGGTTTATTTTGGGGTCGTTTCTGTTATTCGAGTTATTTCAGGGTTGTAATCCAGACATTGTCTTGGGAGTCAAACCCTTCTATCTTTCCACTTTGCTTGGTTTAGTAATAAAATTGTTTAAAGCCATCTAGGTTCATAATTCTAGTCTAGTCTGTTCGTTTTGTTGTTTTAACCCATCAGTCTAATATAATTCTCTATTTTCCGACATTTCTAGTCACTCCATTTCTAATCATTTTACAATGATTTTAGTGACATGACATGCACATAATTCTCGGCCTGATTTTAAAAGTCTGTTTAGCAATGAAACAATGTTGAAGATGAAAAGGTACTCGGAAGGAATAAAAACATACTGGAATACTTTGAAGCCTGAATCAAGTGAAACTGGAAAATAGAACATAAAGAAATACTGTGGAAATGCATCATGCCTCATCGGTTTAAAGCCAAAGGCAGGAATGCCCCAAGTCTAAAGGGACCATTCGTGGTACCGAGATTGTCGTCCAATGATGTTAGGAATCGGCAAATACAGAAGGAAAATATGTGAATCAATCAAAAGGTGTTTAACTTTGTAGTTTGTACTTGGTATATGTTGAGGATTGGAATGACGAAGGCATTTTGTTCTACTATCCATGCACTTTATCCTTTGTTATCCCTTTGAGCCTTATTAGATTTTCTTTCGTATCCCTCTTTCGGAATCAACAAACAAAATTCAAGAATCGGATGGGGAAGTAAGTGAAGAAACAAGAGAAAAACAGTGAAAAGAAGAAAAGAAAAGAAAAGAAAAGAGAAAAGAAGAAAAGAAAATAAAAGAAAAGAGAAAAGAAGAAAAGAAAAAGAAGAAAAAGAAAGAAAAGAAAAAGAAAAGAAGAAAAGAAAAGAAAGAGAAGAAAAAGAAAAGAAAAGAAAAAGAAGAAAAGAAAAGAAAAGAAAAAAGAAAAGAAGATGAAAAAAAAGAATGAAAGGAAGGAAAACATCGCAATAACAAATGTATTTGCCTGAACTACGTTTGACTTGATCCCGAAAGGTTATGTAGGCAGCCTCACTGAGGTTCAGTCACAACCGAAGAAAAGTCCAAGAATCCCCAAGAATGAAACTGGGGCAGAAGTTATGTTTGTTGTGGGAGATATGATTCCGAAAGTTGTAATTTTTGAACCCACGTTGAAATATTTTAAGCCTTTATACCCTTCTTTCTAAACCCATCCAAAAGCCACATTACGGTCCAAAGAAAGACCTTCCGATCAATCTTCAAGAAATGTCGAGTCAAGCGAGCAAAGGTGAATCACATCAGTGGCAACACTCCAGGAAAATGAAAAATTAGAGAGTCATGACAATAAGAACCACCACGGGACCCCAAGATGAGAGAAATCAAAATGTGAGAGTCTTATTGGTGAAAACCCTCACGGGCACTGTAAGGCGACAGTGAGTTGAGAGAGAAATCAAAATGAGAGAGACTTGATGGTGAAAACCTTATGGGCACTACAAGTCGACTAAGGATGATGGATCGTATCGATCAGGGGAAATATTGAAGACCAGTTTCACGGCAAAAAATGCAACAAGAGTTGAACATTAGATTTACTATACAGAAAAGGCTGAAAGTGCATGTCAAGGTCGCTAGAGTCGGTATTCACATCCAATAGGTCGTTCCTTTGTAGGTTTCTTGTTAGGAATCGTCTCTTTCCATTTTTCTTTTACTCTATTCTTCCCACTTGGTCTTTCCCTCTTCTTGAGTCTTTCTAGTCATAACAAGTGATAAGTGGCTTCAAAATTTGCCACCAAGCTTTCCAATTGCACGAAATGGGATCTGGCCAACACATCAAAATTGTCATAAGTCAGGAAATAATGTCATACATGATTGAGTTGCCAGTCGTCAATATGTTTTGGGAATCCTGGGGAAATATAAAGGCTTGATATGCGAACAACACAATAAAGGAAGGGCAGGGGTAAATAGATCAAAGTAATTTCCCGTAATAGGATGTACACCAATGACAAGGAAGATCTTCCAAAAAAGAAATCCAAGTTATCATGGTTAGCGATGGAGCAATAGACTTCAAGGGCAAGGCCGGTGTTTTTAAATCAAAAAGAGCAACAAGTGCACTAATGTTGGTAACAATTAAAAATGCTTTGGGGTTCATGGGAGACACGAAGGTTGGCAAGTGTCAATTCGAGAACAATACAACAAATAGAAGTATGGGGGTTCGTACGGAGAGGAGGTATATATTCTGAAAAAGGAAGGGGTCAGTCAAGAAACGACTAAGGTCTTCAAATGAAGTCAAGGAACAATAGACTTCAAGATCGAAGCTAGTGGGAACTGTCAAGAAAGAACAACACACAATTTGAGTAGGATGGCAATTGTCTTGCTCTGAGATTCATGAACACAAAAAATTGGTAAATGTCAGGCCGTAAGGGATGCGGGTTTGAACAAAGAAGATGTATTTTATGTGACAAGGACGGCGGGGAAAATGGATAGTCAGTAGACAGGCAAGGCATTCAAATGGAAATCAGTTATCATGGGAAGTGAAAGAGCAATCGTCATCAAAGTTCAAGGCCACAAACCAACCACCACATTTAAAACTGACAAGATTTTCTTTGATTGAAACAGGGGCAGATGTTTCGGAGAAATTCTCTATAAAGAAATGCAGGACCCGAACAGGTATGATTGGAATTCTTAAGACCCTCCTAAAAAATGGGACTTAGTTTAAATGGAAAAAACAATCATGAGAAACATAACTTGGTATAAAAGGAATATGAGTTCGTTCTAAAGTTTACTTAAGAGTTGTCAAGACCCTCCTGAATAATGAGACGTAGTTTTAAGAATAAGATATAAGGAAAATTGTAATAGAAGTTGTCAGGACCCTCCTGGATAAAATATTTGTATAAATAACAAGATATAGTGAAAATCTTAATAAGAGTTTTCAGGACCCTCCTGAATAATGGGACGTAGTTTTAAAGTCAGTAACAAGATCTAGTGAAAGTTGTAATAAGAGTTTTCAGGACCCTCCTGAATAATGGAACGTAGTTTTAAGGTTAAGGTAGATAACAAGATGTGATGAAAGTCGTATTTGTAATAGATATAGCTTAGAGTAAAATCGCTTTTTAACTAGAAATTGTCAGGACCCTCCTGGATAATGGGAAGTAGTTTAAGACATGTTGATAACAAATATAGTTGGAGTAATACCTTTAAAGGAGATAATTTAGGAGTTGTCGGGACCCTCCTGGATAATGGGACGTAGTTTAGGGTCTGTTAGATAACAAGATATAATAGAAGTCGTAATAGAAGTTGTCAGGACCCTCCTGGATAATGGAGAGTAGTTTAAGACTTTTTAGTGGAAGTAATTCCATTAAAAGAAATAATTTAGGAATTGTCAGGACCTCCCTGGATAATAGGACTTAGCTTTCAAATTCTTATAATAATTGGTAAAATAATTCAGTTTAACACTCATCCCTGTGCCCAGCCACCAAACTGGGAAGAAAAATCTTCTTTGTCCGTTTATTTTGTTGAAAGCAAGAGCCCACCTGAAAAACAAAGGGAATATTTTTTTAAGCAGGAGCCCACCTAAAAAATAAAGGGAATATTTTTAGTAAGCAGGAGCCCACCTGAAAAACAAAGGGAATATTTTTCAAATTCAGTAAGCAGGAGCTTACCTGAAAAACAAAAGGAATATTTTTAAAATTCAGTAAGCAGGAGCCCACGAAGGGAATATTTTTCAAATTTAGTAAGCAGGAGCCCACCTGAAAAACAAAGGGAATATTTTTCAAATTCAGTAAGCAGGAGCCCACCTGAAGAACAAAGGGAATATTTTTTTAAATTCAGCAAGCAGGAGCCCACCTGAAAAACAAAGGGAATATTTTTCAAATTCAGTAAGCAGGAGCCCACCTGAAGAACAAAGGGAATATTTTTTTAAATTCAGCAAGCAGGAGCCCACCTGAAAAACAAAGGGAATATTTTTTAATTCAGCAAGCAGGAGCCCACCTGAAGAACAAAGGGAATATTTTTCAAATTCGGTAAGCAGGAGCCCACCTGAAAAAACAAAGGGAATACTTTTCAAAACCAGGAGCCCACCTGAAAAACAAAGGGAATCTTTTTCAAAGACAAACAAGTAGGAGCCCACCTGAAAAAAAAGGGAATACTTTTCAAAAGCAGGAGCCCACCTGAAGAACAAGGAAATACCTTTTAAGCAATTGCAAGCAGGAGCCCACCTGAAGAACAAAGGGAATATCTTTTCAAATGCAACTAGCAGGCACCCACCTGGAAAACAAGGAAAGTACAATCCAAATTCTAGCCTTAAATTTTAATATCTGATAACATGATATGCCTAGTCACCATACTGGGGCAGGAAATTTTCTTTGGTTGTCTTTTTTGTTGTAAGCAGGAGCCCACCTGGAGAACAAGGGAATACTTTTTCAAAGTAATCATAAGCAAGAGCCCACCTGGAGAACAAAGAAATACATTTTAAAGTAATCGCAAACAGGAACCCACCTGAAGAACAAGGGAATACCTTTTTCAAACAATCGTGAGCAGGAATCCACCTGAAGAATGGACACATATTTCAAAACATAATCAAGGCAACAACCAGATTTTTATTGAAAGAATACAAGATGCAAGATCAAGGCAATACAAGAACATAAGATACCAGACATAGATAGGATTTTTGTAATGCATAGGGCATAACTTAGGCTAGCTTCTTTTTATCTTTACATGGTGTAATAAGGGGGTCAACAAGCAGTAACAGCAGCAGTGAAATCACAGCTTCCTGGTAGTCCCAGCTACCAGACACTCCTGAACTACACTGACCTGATTCCTGTTTAGCACGGGATATGTAGGCAACCTCTGAAGAAGGGTGCGGTCAAACTTTTCAAAAATGCTTCACACGGAATATGCGAATGGGCAAAAATCCCTCATTACCGCTCACTTGTCTTTGCACGAAAACTCTTCGTGTTTCCGGGCAAAGAGGTGTAGCTGTGAGCATGTGATTTTTGCCCTAAGCAAATTATTCCTAAAATTCAAATAAAATAATTTTTCGTTATTTTTACAATTTTTGTTGAAATTTGTTGCATTTTTGTGTTAATTAGTTGCCTAATAATTCATATTAAAAATAAAAAAAATATGAATATGCATTAGGATTTTTAATTTTACAATTTTAGTATTAATTTCGAAATAATTTAAGGAAAAATAAAAAATATATAATAGCATTACTATAAAATAGATATTAAATAAATTTTAGAATTTAATTAGTTTAACAATTTAATAAAATCAGAAAAAATATATATAATTGGAAAAGAAAAATAAAATACAAAATACAAGTAAAAATATAATACAAAAATACAAGGAAATAATGGATTGTTAAAATTTGGGCCAAATACACTAGCCCAAACAATAAAATACCCGCCCAGGCCCAAAAATCCCATATCCGGTCAGCTTCAAATATAACCAAACGACGCCGTTTAAGGGGCATTTGATCTCAGCCGTTGAAACCTGGTAATCTAACGGCTAAAACTTGAACTCATAAAAAATAAAACGACGACGTTTTGCGTCAGTTGATCTCGACCATTCATTGCTTTGATCCAACGGTTGAGGTTATATATCAATAATAAATAAAACGGCACCGTTCAGTGCCCAGGAAATCTTAACCGTTCGTTCTCATTAATCCAACTGCAGGGGTCATTTGTTATGTTTTAATATGTATATCGTATATCAAAAAAAATATCAGAAACATTTCAGTCTTCCCCCCTGTCTATCCTAGCCGCCTCTATACTCTCTCAACAGACCCCGCCGGAACCCTACCGGCTGGAGACGGAACCTATGCCAATCACTCCACAAATAACACCCCAGAACCCCCTCGAACCCCTGAATCCTGCCCTCTACCCCGTTTCCCTCAAATAACCTTGATTTTGCTCGAATATCCCAAAGAGTGTCGCCGGAACCCTAACCCCGGCGAACACGAGTTCATCCAAATAAGCCCAAAATCACACCCTACTACCTTCTTGATACCCTCAACCCATTTGTGAAGGTCTTGGGTCTTAAAGGTCACTGGAGTGGTTCGAAAATAAGTCTTAAACTTCTCCGGTGACCCTCAAAAATCAAGAAATTGGCGTTAAGATCTCCCTGTTCTTCGTGTGAATCCTGAGGGTTAAAAGACTTACCAGGAAAACAAAAGAAAATGACTGTTAAGCTAAGTACCTATTTCTTTTTCCCTTTCTGCTTATTTTCTTCTTGACATGTGTGTTTTAGATATTTTTCATATTTGTTTCTTAATTTTTATTTAATTTCATTAGGGTTTACTAATATTGTTAAAATAGCATTTTTTTCTATTTGATAAAATAGTAATTAGATATTAGGTTTATAAGTAGATTCTGATGACTTAATGAATAAATTGATAGTATAATTGGATTTCTACAATTGAACCAGTGTGATTGTTTGTTTTGTTTTGATATTATTTGATTCTGATATTTGTTTGATAATCGATAGTTAGTCGATTGGTTATAGCTGTTAGTTGGTTAGTTTTGATTAATTAACAGTCAATTAAAATCCTGATACTGAAATTAACTCGTAGGTCAAGGGGGAAAATAGTAAAACGTTAGAGGGTTAATTGGGTAAAAGGGCAATAGGGCCCCTAGTAAATCTGATTTATATTCAGGGGTAGTTTGGGGATATAAAATGTGATATTAGTAATAAAACTAAGGAAGTAAGGGTAGTTTGGGTAGAGGAAAGTGGCAATAGGGTAATTTTTTTTAAAGTGAAGTAGGGGCAAAAAGGGAATTACATAAGGGTAGAAGATTCTAGATAGGGCAATTAGTATAGTTCTTAACAAATAAAGGGTATCCAATCCAATAATTAATAAAGAATAAGGGTAAAACATGAAATAAAAAGGGACTAATTCATAATTTCTGAAATATGAATTTTTCTCCTTTTTTAAATCTATAAATAGGCTGTAATGGGCATCATTTGATAAGTTTTATCAATCTGAAAATCTCCCTGAAGCAATTCTGCTATTCTAGATCTACATTTTCGAAATTAATCACTTCCAAAACTCAAAAACATTAAACTTAGTAGAAAATATCCAAAAAATTCACTGTTTCATTGATCTAAGTTCACTTTAAAGGCTGTTTTGTTGATTTGTCTCTGGTTCTAGTGATCAAAAGTACTCAGAGTTTGCATTGGCTTGTTCGAGTTCTGTTCTACTGATTTCTATCATTCATTGTGGTTAAATTCTGGTCATTGAAGCTGTGTTTTGGATTTGTTGTGTTGATTTTGTTGCTGTTGCTGTTAATCATTGTTGACCTAGAGATCTAATTCTCTTTCTTCTCATATTTCTGCCAGGTGCACAGTTATTCTCATTGATGTAGTTTCAAGTTTTTTGAGCAATGGAATATACCGTGCATCTGCTGTTTCTAGTTTTTTTAGTAATGTACTGATTCGGATTTACATATAATCTAGCTAAGACAAATTGTATTTATTAGGAATAGTCAAGTTTGAAATTAGAATATGAGTTTTCGAACTGTTTTACTGATATTTGGACTATAATTGGACTGTGTTTTTGTAATGGGGCTTTAACAAAACTTAGAATCTATGGTATTAATGAGGTAGTTGTTAAATCTAGGAACAATTTCGAACAATTAATGAAATTTGGTAACATTTCAGTGATCTCAAGTTATTGTTCAGCTTAGTATAGTTTTGATTGTTAGAAAACAGTAAGTAAAATAATAATTTTTAGGAATTTTTAGTTGTAATGACGTTTTCAATAATTAAATGATAACCTGTTTTGGTTTTAAAGAATTATACAATTTACTTGGTTCTTATTTCACTAATATTCAGAATTTATAGTTAAATGGATAAAGAAACAAATTTGAACACAAAATTTAAAGGTTTTTCGTTAATTTTCTACAGTGTTATTGAGTACACCAGGAATAGTTTGAAATCAATTCATCATGTGTTCATATCCTGTTTGCATTAAAATTCAGTTCAGTGTAAAGCCCAGTGGCTTAATATGATTTTGGGCCTCAGTTCACCTAATACAAGCCCATGTCAATATTCACCTTGACTTGTGAAAGCCTGGGCCTGTCTAAGGCCTATTATCGATAGACTTTTAATAGCATATGTA
>MU714565.1:0-48843 GCA_026770625.1 Nicotiana glauca
CGGGTCGGGTCGACCCGGTGGATTTTGGGTTGGGTAAGGAGTGTTTTGGGCCTAGCTTGTTTAATTTGGAAGATGACCCAATCCGAATTTCCTTCTATTTTGGTTCTATTTTCGTTTATTTGTTTTAAACTTAAAGATACGAAATTAAATTAACAAAACCAAAATTAACTTAAAGTAGTAATCAACTCCTAATAATAATTATCACAAAAATTAAATATCAATTAAAATGAACATCGCACAATTTGGACATTAAATGCTAAAAATGCANGTTTTTCGTTTATTTAAACACATAAACACGCATAGACAAAAATGCAAAATAATATAAGAAAAAATAAAACAAAAATCCATAAAAATCACACCCAACCCAAAACTATTTTATTTTGAAATTTTTGGGAGTATTTATCATATAGGGCAAAAATCACGTGCTTACATACTTTATCAATAACCGACTCCTACCCTCTAAGAATCTATTAGAGGTGAACATCCCTCGAGGGTGCCTGATCTGGTGCTTCATGAACAATGCTCCATTTGACATGGCCCAAGTCATACACGATGAAATGTTCCAGCGGGTTCGGGTGCAACTCTATGGGTTATACTACCCGTATCTTGTTACCCGATTGTGCCGTCAAGACAATGTACCGAGCAATCTTGCTTTAGTTGGCCGAGTGCCTGAAGTACATCCCTTCACAGCTGAGAGGGTCACCACAGGTAAAGAAGTGGTAGCCGCTGAGGAATTGATTGGCCATGACTCTGATGATGGTGATGACGCGGAGGAGGAGGAATAACAACAATAGGTAGCTGATGATGAGGAGATGGGAAGTGATGAGCAGCCAGCTCAACCACAAGCTGATGATATTGCAGGCCCGTCTAGGGCCAATATGGGACAGTGGTTAGACCACATGGAGTAGGAGATAGTTGAAATACTGACATCAGTGACTGACCTGGGGACTCGTGTTGATGAAATGGCCACCCAACAGAAGAAATCTGAAAAACACATCATGGGTTGGCTCCGTGCATTGGGTCGGGCGTGCAATGTTGATGTCGGCTCTGTCTCTGACCAAGATTGAGCAGTTAAGGAAGTTCCCTTTCCCTTCTTTTTGATTTAATTGGCCATGAGGACATGTCCTCATATTAAGTGTGGGGTGGGGATAGGGATACTTCATTGTATGTGTGTAATTGTACCACTTCATTGTTTTTTCTTTGTTTTGTTGGGTGATTATTATTGTTTTAATTAGGTTGATGTTAGAACGATAGTCATTAGGTTGTTTAAAAAATGGAATATAGAGACTCTTCCTGATGACGGATCCGTTAGACAATTTTCTTGAGGGAAGTTAGTCTATAGAAAATACAAAAAAAAAAATTTAGTTTAGTTGTAGGTAGTATAACAACTCTCCCTTGGTTTTTCTTTAGGCCTCGGTTTTTTTCCAAGGGTTTATATTGAATCGGGTATAGGTAGTTCTTTGTTTATTTTGTTTTAAGTTAATGGGCTACGAGCTAGAAATCGAATGGAAAACCCTTAGCGTTTATACACCTGAACACGATAGACACTAGAGTGTAACGCTTAGCTTCAAGGGTTCAATCTTGTAAAGTTCCTTAAAAATTGTATGTTTGTACCTAACTTGAACACTCAAGAAGAGATGTCTTGATAAACTAATCTGGAGTGAGTCATGTGCCATATGTGTAAGTATTACTGTGTTCCATGCTTTACATTTGGTGCCTAGAACTTTGCCTGTGTGTTTGCAAAACGAATTAGTAGCTTCATTCTGTTTTAGAAAGGATATAGGTGTTCAGCCAAACATATAAAGTAAACCCACTTGAATACATTACATCTTAGTTAAGCCTGTTGAGCTTATAAGCCTGTTTCTTTTGCAACCACATTGCAAACCATACCCAATTGTTTTAACCCTTCTTCCTCTCACTAAGCACTAGAATGGAATTGAAAATATGCAAAAAGCAAAAGTGTGGGGTGGTGGTGTGGTTTTTGAGTGGAACCATTGAAATGAAGAAAATGTGCAAAATGTTGAAGCATAAAAGGAGAAGCACCACAAAAAAAAAAAGAGAATAAGATATTATATAGTGATTGATAAGTGGTAGCTTGTACAAAATCGCACCTAATGTACGAGGATTTTTAAATAAATGTATGGGAGTGTTGGCTGATAAAATAATGATCTTGAAGTTTAATGTAATTGTATTAAAAGTGCTTAGGGAGGTTAGTCACTATATATAAATAGATCCTACCCGTCCCTTAGCCTACATTACAACCAAATAAAGTCCTATTGATCTTAGATTGAGTGGAGCTCGATTAGCAGAGTACTACACTACGGGCAAGCCTATGGTACATCTGTATGGCATGTGAATGTCCTTTTTGAGAGAAAGCAAATTTTTCTTTCTATCTCAGTCCTTAATTGTTCTAAATATCATTGTACGTGGAACTACTCTCTTATGTTATATGAGGGCATATGATTCATAACGGAAAGGTAAGTCTTGACTCTTGTATAGAGTGGCTTGAGTAAGTGTGAATGTGCATGGTACTACAGGTTTGATCCGTGAGGAAAGGTTGCGCACTACTAGTTGCACATTTTGTGAAACGTTCATGGTGTGAGTCGTTAAGGGTAGAGCTTAGAAAAGAAACCTTGTGGGATGTAGTGCATTGCTCGAGGACTAGCAATGAATTAAGTGTGGGGTGTCGATAATAGGCTAAATTGTATAGTTTGGCCTACATTTGGGCTCTAACTTAAGGATGTTTTACTGTTGTAAGTGTGTAAATAATGAAAAAATTGGCTCTAATGGTGACTTTGATGTTTCACAGGAGTTCAATAATCAAATGAGGGATTATGATGGTGATCCAAGCGAAAATTGGAGTGAAGGGACGAAAATTGGAGCAAAAGCACCAAACTAGTGGAAAACCCCATTAGCGCGGGCATTAGCGCGGCCATAGCACGCCCACGCTAGTTCAACGCCCAAAATAGAAGGAAACCCAAGTAGCGCGGCCTTAGCGCGCCCGCGCTAGTACAGTGGCGGAAACAGACTTTTAAAAGGGGCAATTTCGGAAGTCCAAGAAAATCCACATAAACTATAAAAGGTTCAACAAGTCCAATAGAGAAAGATTTCGAGTTTTTTGGAGAATAAGGAAGAGAGGCAAGGAGGCAACTTGAAAAATATAATTTCTCATCTCTCTAAATTGTTCTTCTACCACTAACTATGAATTCTTTTATTTTTTTCGTTATTGTCATGAATAGCTAAATACTTTAATCTAATGTTTTGGTGAAACCTGTTGGGGATGACTTGGTTGTTATATTAATATAATTTTGAATTGGTTGTTAATCTCTATTTGTTCATCTACATTGTGATTGTGGTTAATTGAAAGGGCCCTCAATTATCCGTCCCTATTTAGTATGTATCTGCTTGAGAGAGAGAGAGTGTGCATATTTAGGTGATTGTATGAACAACATCACTCCCGGAGTATAGACGAGAGTCATAATCGAGGGTTTAGAGGTTGGATTAGAGATAACGATACCTCGGGTGCAATCTAAGTGAACCGTAATATGAATCTAGCTAGCGTAGCTTGAGGAAGTACGTCTAGTAAATTATCATAATTGCCTGAGAAAGATTTATGATAGCTGGAGCGTTCATGATTGATGGAGATAACTAAGTCTGAGTTATAAAACATATTCAACCAAGGAAATCAACAACGGGGGAAACCATTACCTTAGACCTTATTCCAATTATATACAAGCAATCTTAGTTAACTTTCAGCTGAGTTTATTTTCAGTTTAGTTGTTAGATCTATCATCAACTGTGAATCAAATGTTGTGGGAAATTGATTGTGTGAATATAGTAAGTCTGACAAAAGTACTTGATGCGTTAATTCTCTGTGGTTCGACTCTGGGCAGAATTACTCAGACTATATTTACTACGTCTGTGTGTGTCTTTTCATAAGGCATGGTTTGGCATTATCAATAGACTTGTGAGGGGATGAGGATACTAGTGTTGTGATTTTTATCGGATTTTGAGGCGTGGGGTTGAGGGTTGGGTTTGGCCAAGTTCGGGATGTTTGGGTTAATTTGATTATTTTTGCTTGGGCTTGATTCAGAGCATGATACTGATTTTTTTTAGATCCAGAGCATATTAAGGCCTAGTCAAGAGGCAAGAGGCAAGAGCTTGAGACGTGATACTGATTTTGTTTAGATTCAGAGCATTTTAAGGCCGAGTCAAGAGGCAAGGGCATCGCGGGTTAGAGTTCGGTCTGGTTTGAGGTAAGTTATGATTGTAAATATTGTCCTCAGGGTATGAAATCCTGAATTTCACATCATTTCACTACTTTGAGGTGACACACACGCTAGATGACGAGCGTGGGGGCGTGCACCATTGGGGATTGTGACTTGGTCTGTCCCGTACAATTATTAAGTCGCGTATTTGATTGAATACTATTTGATACTATTGTGTTTTGGAAAGTATTACTATGTTTTGGGCTGAATACCATAATTGGGCCTCGTGCCTACTGTTTGTACCCTTATGGGCCTTTTACAACTTTTCCTCACTATTTTGATTTAATATATGTACTCAGTCATGCCGTGTTTTATTGATTTCAGAACTCAGTCTTATTTACTCCGTTTTGGTATTATAAATGTTATTTTGGGTTGAGCACCCTATTTTGCTGTAGCCCGAGTGGCTTGAGAGGTTTCTAACTGAGTAAGGCCGAGGGCCTGTGTTGTGAGGATATCATGGGATCGGATTGTGCACCGCAGCATGTTGTACGGATTTGTGATGCATGAGAGGCCAATGGCCTGATTTATTATGCCACGAGATGACTTGTTATAGTGCTTGGGTTGTAGGAGCCCCTCCGGAGTCAGAACACCCCTAGTGAGCGCGCATACCTAGTGTGAGTAATGTGATGTTTCCCGAGGGGTTGTTTTTGGTTTATGTTATTGCCATTGGGGATGATTATGAGTGATTGTGAGTTAGCTCGAGGGGCTGAATCTGTTGGTATTTTGTCAGAGGGGCGCTTTATGATACATGTCTTGCCCGAGGGGTGTTGATACCTAATTTTTTTTTATATATTTTATACTCAAAATACTTTCAAAATAGTATGTGTATGCATATGTAAGCATGTTCAAGAGTTTTGATATTTTTTCCTAATTTTTAAGATTTTTAAAATTGATTTATTACCCATTTTTAGCAGTATAAAATCAGTAATTATCCCCAAAAATTATCCTTTTTGTGATTAACCTATTTTATTATCATATTTACACCAAGGTATAATTAAATTATTTTTTGTATATTTTTACAAATTTATTCGATATTTTAAAGCTAAATTGCATATAATTGCAATTATACCCTATATTACGATTAACAACATTTTGCAATTATAAAATTATTCTCAGTATTTTTGAATTAACATTTATATATTATTAATTAGTTCAATGTTTTTAATTTGGTTTTAAAATCATTATTGCTATTTTATAAAAAATAAAAAGGGAAAATTGGCCATTTAACATCTAGCCCGTTTTTATTTCAATTGTAGCCCCATTTTCTTTCAATTTTAACCACAATTTAACCCCAATTCCTCCCAAATTAAACATCTCAATTCCTAAATCACCCGACCCACGACCCAATTTATTTAACCGACCCAACCCCTACTCGATCTGAGCCGTTGATCAAACAAGTTCAACGGCCCAGATAACCCTTACCATAATTAAACCCTCCCCAACTACCCCCCTGACCCCTCATTTTCGATACCTCTATATCTCTCTCTCTCTTCATCTCTTCCTCTCCTCCTTCTTTCTAGAACCTTTTGGTTCTTCTTCTCCGATGGCCTTCACCATCTCTTCGGCCACCTCCAACCTCACCCCTTTCAACCACCAACTGCCTTGAAGCCTTATCTCACTGGTTCCTTTCATTCCTGAGACTCCGTAGGTCTTCACCATGCAAGACGGTCACTGAATCTTTGCTTGGGTTTGTTTCCGACCTTTCTCCGATGGGTTTTTGTTCGACGGTGCTGTAAACACCATTATTCTTAAGTTTCACATCCAGATTTCTCTCACTCCTCTCTCTGGTTTCTTATGAAACCCTAATCTCGACCCAAACCTCTCAAATCTCTGTATTTTAAACGATTTTAACTCATAACTTTATGTTTTGCACTATTTTCTACTCGATCTTTACGATTATCCAGTTTTAAAAGTTTTTGTTCCCTTTTTTGAAACTAGGCTTTCTTATCCCCTTTCGAAAAACACTTTATCTTCTATTTTTGAGTACTGAGTCATGATTCTCAGTACTATTTCTAAATATTTTGCTTAAGTTGGCAAAATCCTAGCTTTAGGGTTTATATTTGTATTATTGTCGTGTTTGCTTGTTCGCGTGTTCTTCTGGATTCTTCTCTGAATTTCGGGTTCTTTGCTTTAATTTTGTTGCTAGTGTTTCATTCCCCGACCGTTTTGTGTTCTTCGTTTAAGGTTTCTCTGATTGTTTACATGGTGATTCATACTGATTCCTACAAGCCCTCTTTAAGACTGTGATACTTGACTTAAAATTGTAATTTTGCGTATTCTCCTTATAGTTTGGTACTAATTTCGAATTGCTTCTTTAATTTATGGGATACTTTCCTCAATTAGTACTGATATCTTAGGTTTTCAATCTCGTTCATTATTTTTTGGAGAATTAGAGTAGTATCCTGCCCTATATGTATGCACAAATATGTTGATTGACTTGTCTGACATATTTTCCTAATTAGGTATCATGTACCTAGTCTTTATCGTATGCCTTATTCTGTTTCCTTATGTGATCATATCATGCATTGTGATTTGTTTCCTTTTAAATAACTGCTTATTACCGTTTGACCTTGATTCCTTAATTAAAGGGGAGTCTATATGCTGACTTGATTATGATTGATACCCAGTTCCTTAAATTACTGATTTCTACGTTGTTTGTTTACTCATCTTCAGTACTATAAGTACCCCCATTCTATTTTGTAAAACACGAACACATTGCATATCACAAATACACACAGCAATACACATTGCATTCTCTCTTGTGATATTTCTCTCCTTTTCACTCTTGTTTCGTTGTTGCTCCCTACTCCTGACTGTTATTAGCCAGCTGGAAATCTAAGGCTAATATTGTGCTTAACTTGGATCTTGCATTCTACTGTATTCTCTTATTACTGATATGTTCTGATTAATTTCAAAGTTCCAAAACCAATGTGGTTATTACTTTTTCAGTGTGTTATATTCCTAATTGTTTTCTACCTAAGCTTCTGTTGTGCAACATGTAATTGACTCCTTGGTTGCCTGTTAACACTTGCATGCTCATGACCATTGTTTGCTCCTGGCCTTGCATGTTATGACTATATTATGTTACTGCTTGCATTTTGTGTTTAAATCCGACTATTTCAGGGTCTCTTAAAACTCTTTTGATTTTTTGTGCTCATGTTTAGGGAGTTTGCATAAGTCTCTTTGTCCCTTGGTGATATTTATGTGATCTATTTGTCCCCTTGCCCATTACCCTTGTGTGCAAATCTATAATTTTTGAAACTCTTTAAACTATGAATTTTCCTCTCCTTCATGCACTTCACTACTCTTAGAAATTAGGTCCTAACCCCTACGTGTGAGCATTGCTTTGAGCACCCCTGAGTACTCACTGAACTTTGACACACAAGGATAGTAATTCCACTGCACCTGTCCAACATTTTGGTAACTGTTTTGGGTGCTGGTATTGGCCAGGGACCCAATGGGGGCCCTATGGAGCTTTACCGCACCATAGGCCATGTCAAGGCTGTGAAACTCGAAAGGTGTGAGGTTGGAAGATTGGGCCTGATTACTTTCATTACTATAATTCGGCTGTCAATGGTTTGTAATAACTTGTAAACAAATGATTGGGGCTATAGTGAAATGGGGGTTATGCATGCTTAGTTTAAGTAATGGGTAGCAAACATGCTTATAGGATTTATTTACTTATCTGCGCAATAGATAACCTGTATAGGACATGCATCTCATACATTAGAGATCCTGCTCTAGGTTCTTTACTTTCAGCCTGTCATACTCATTTCATAACCATGATCAGTTAATAACAAGCAAATAACTGTTATAAGGCCATTGCTGCATCCTCATTAGGATTTAAAGATCATGTTTTAGGAACTTCTATATGCATTAAACATCATGTTATTTAGGGTTTTATATTTGTCTGAGTTACAATTGTTAAATGCCTCATTAGCATGCTTAATCTAATAATATGAGTATGGCTAACTGTACGCATATCCCTTTTAAAACTGGAAATTAACATGTATGTTCACCCTTTAAGACAATTAGGCAATACATACGGCGCCTAAGAAAACTTTAGGCCTAATAAGAATTGATTAATCATGTTTTGCTGGCTTAGGACCAATCAGCCTCCTTTAACATTCTGAACTCTATTTTTTGTTTTGCCTCTCTGAAGTTCACTCTGTTTTACTAAAACTCTCGCCCGATCTTGAAGCAAATCTTGAAATTGTGCATTTGTTTACTCTCACTGATTTTCTGATGCTTGTTCTATTATGTTTTCAAACTATTGGGTTACCCCTTTCTGCCCAGAATCATGCTATTTTGAATACTTGCCCTACGCCTCGTTAAGTTACTGCATCTTCAATGTCACTACTCTATTTTTTTCAAAAAAACCATGTTTTGACAAATTTTTATCCTACTAAACTCCCAAATTGTTGTATACTTCTAAATCTTACTGCTGTCCTAAGTTGTATTTCTGAAAATCGAGCATTATTCCAGTCGCTCAGTCTTAACTGAACCTTCTGCTTTCACTGCTAATTTTCCCTCTTGAAACTTACTGTTTTAATTTCAACATTCCTATTTTAAACTCCCATCTTTGAGACCTTAAATGTGTTTGAGATGTGCTAATTACATGCTCACTTGTGGAGGGATTTGTGAGCCTTTATTAGTCTTTGTGTGATCCCTTATGTATGGCCCTATTTGTTATATATGTCGCTTAGCATTTTATCCTTTAAACCTAAGGGTTTATCCTAGTCCTTACCTTGTAGGAATAGTGGTCCTGAAATAGCACGCAATAAGCAATCGTGACCAACCCACGCATTTTAAATAACTTTTATTGGGTGGGAAGGGTAGAATATGGAGATGATGACCGATGCGCTAATATCACGTGCGACCCGTCTTTTGAGGAGTGATTGCTGGGTATTGTATTGAAGTGATCTATATTAATTGTTAGCCTAGGACCCCCTCCCCTCTTACTTGCTTTCATCTATTTCTATGTAGAATTATTTAAATCTTTCACAAAATTTCTGCCCTCATTACTTTTCTCAAGTTTAGATTTACTTGCAATATTGTATGTGAACCCTTTCTATTTGAACCCCTTAATTGCTTACTTGATTATGTGAAGTCACAATATAATATGGTCGGGAACCACACTAGTGGATCTTGAGGGGTGCCTAACACCTTCCCCTCGAGATAATTTCTTGCCCTTACCCAAACTCTGGTTCTTCAAACTCAAACTCTTCTTAGTGTCATAATGCACTTAATAATTAGGTGGTGACTCTTCTAAGCTCCAAAACCCAATTCCCAAAAGGGAACGAGTTGTCCTCCCAAATGTCGTAAACCCGATTTCGCCTTAAAAAAAAAGGGGCATCGACAAGGGGCTGTTTACGTTTCTATTATTTTTACTCAATGTTTCATCACCTATTTCAAACTATTGAAAGATGTTTTTAAAAGAAAAGGTTTTACTGAAACTGAGTTTGTTTTACGAGATAATTGATTTCTGTACTATTTCGGAAATGTACTGTATTTGTTGTAGTGCTATGATGTGGAATTATCTGTTTTCTTACTATTCAGCTTTCATTTACTTTTATTACTTGCTGAGTTGCTGTACTCACATTACTCTCTGCACCTTGTATGCAGATCTAGGAGTTGCGGGTCTCGATAGTGAGCATTGATCGTTTTTCAAACAGGTCTTAGGAGTTGGCAAGGTAGCTGTTTGGCGTTCCTGCCATGCACTTCTCCTTATTACCATACTCAAACTGTTCCTAGTATCTTTATTTCTGGAGTATGTTAGCCTTATTGTACTTAGACAGACCTTGTAGTTGCTCATGACTTGTGACACCCCGATGTCGGGCTTGTGTTATTTTTTGTACTGGTTATTTAGACTTATGTCATGAGATTTGTTAATTAATAGCTTAAAAATGACTTTTATGAAATACTGGTTAGAAATTGGGTTCTGTGTTAGCTGGCATAATTTCATGATAGGCGTCATCACGACTAGGTCGATCTTAGGGTCGTTACAAGTTGGTATCAAAGCCTAGGTTACATAGGTCTCATGATTCATGAGCGGGTTTACTAAAGTCTCATGGATCGGTATGGAGACATCTATACTTATATTTGGGAGGCTGTAGAACCTTTGAGAAAAACTTCACAGTCTTGAATTCCTATTGTGCAAATCTGTCGATTATGATAACTAAACTTTTGTTATTCTATTCTCTCACAGATGGTGAGAACATGTGCTACCGGTCAGTAGTCCAACTAGTTGGGGTCACTAGAGGCCGAGGATGCAGTCGAGGCCGTGGTAGGGGAAGGGATGTAACCCGCACAGCAACTAGGGCCTGAAGATCCACCAGCCGCCCCAATTCAGGATTATGTCCCAGTTACGAATGATCCAGCAGTACTAGCTTAGGCACCGGCTGTGCCTATTATTATACCAGACGTTCAGGAGGCCCTGGCCCAGATTCTATTAGTGTGCACTGTCCTGGCTCAGGCGGTCTCAATTACTACGACCACAGCTACTTCTTAGGCTGGGGGAAGCACTCAGACTCTCGCCACTCGCACACCTGAGCAGGTCGTGTAAGGACTTCAGACACTGGGGGCACTTCTAGCCCAGCCTGTTGCAGCTGCTTAGGACTATATAGCTCCTATTATGCTAGGGGACGAGCATTGCAGATTGGAGAGGTTTGGTAGACTTCAGCATCCGTCATTTAGCGGTGTTGAAGGTGATGATGCACATGGTTTCTCGGATAAGTGTCAGAGGATGCTTCGGACCACAAGTATTCTGGAAACTAGTGGGGTCTCGTTCACTACTTTCCAGTTCTCCGGGGCTGCAATTAGTTGGTGGGAGGCTTATGAGAGGTGTAGGTCGGTTGGTGCAGTTCCTCTTTCTTGGCAGCAGTTCTCCATTCTCTTTTTGGAGAAGTTTGTACCTGAGTCTCGTTGAGAGGAGCTGCGAAGGCAGTTCGAGAAACTTCGTCAGGGTGATAGGTCTGTTACACAGTATGATATGTGGTTCTTTGAGTTGGCTCGTCATGAGGTCTGATGTGTTTTCACAGACCGGGAGAGGATCATGAGGTTTATAGATGGCCTCGGTTTTCAGCTTCGGTTGCTTATCACCTGAGAGAGTATCTGGTGCTACCTTCGATGAGGTTGTTGACATAGCTTGATAGATTGAGATGGTTCGTGGTTAAGAGAGGGTTGAGAGGGAGGCTAAGAGGCCTCGTGTTCAGGGTGGATTCAGTGGTGCTCCTTATGGGGGTTAGTTTTAGCACAGTAGAGGCCGTCCATTCCGGCATGCTTAGTCAGCTCCCCTATTTTATCGTGGGGCATCATCGAGCCATGGTTTTGATAGTTCTCATCACGACCATTCATCACTCAGTGCCCTTCTAGCCCAGAGTTTGTCCAGTGCTCCATTAATTCAGGGCTATCCCATGCCAGGTTCTTCTGCTGGTCATCCCGGTGCAAGGGTATCACTTTTGTCCCAGCATCAGGGGGTTGTTGTGAGTGTGGAGAGTTCGGGCATAAGTGGAGACAGTGTCCTCGTCATCTTTGGGGTCCGTCTCAGCAGAGGATTCAGCCATCAACTTCAGCACCAGTTAATTCACCAGCTACCCAGTCAGCTATGGGCAGAGGGCAGTCAACTAGAGGTCTTCCTAGAGGGGGAGGTCGATCAGGTGGTGCTCAGGCCCGTTTCTATGCACTCCTAGCCAGACCCGATGCTATTGCTTCGGATGCAGTGATTACAGTTATTGTCTCAGTTTGCCACAGATATGCCTCTGTGTTATTTGATCTTGGTTCCACTTTTTCATATGTGTCATCATATTTTGCTCATTATTTGGATACGCCATGTGAGTCTCTTATTTTATCTGTTTGTGTATCTACTCCGGTGGTGATACTGTTATTATGGACCGTGTATATCGGTCGTGTGTGGTGACTATTGGGGGTTTGGAGACCCAAGTGGACCTTTCGTTGCTTTGTATGGTGGACTTTGATGTGATATTAGGCATGGATTGGTTATCTCTGTGTCGTGGTATTTTAGACTGTCATGCTAAAACAATGACGTTGGCTATGCCGGGTGTGCCATGGATTGAGTGGCGAGGTTCGACTAATTTTGTCCCCAGTAGGGTGATTTCACTTTTAAAGGCCCAACGGATGGTTGGGAAATGTTGTCTTTCTTACTTAGATTTCGTGAGTGATGTCAGTGCAGAGACTCATAGTATTGATTCAGTCCCGATAGTGAGGGATATTCCAGATGTGTTTCCTGCAGACTTTTTGGGCATGCCACCGGATAGGGATATTGACTTTGGTATTGATTTGGTGCCGGACACTCAGCCTATTTCTATTCCACCATATCGTATGGCACTGGAAGAGTTGAAGAGTAGCTTCAGGAACTCCTTGATAGGGGGTTTATTCAGCCTAGTGTGTCACCGTGGGGTGCACATGTTCTATTCTTAAAGAAGAATGATGGAACTATTAGGATGTGCATTGATTACAGGCAGTTGAATAAGGTCACATTAAGAACAAGTATCATTTGCCTTGTGTTGATGATTTATTTGACCAGCTTTAGGGAGCGAGGGTGTTCTCCAAGATTGATCTCAGGTCGGGGTATCGCCAGTTGAAGATCAGGGACTCAGATATTCTTAAGAGGGTTTTCAAGACCCGATATGGTCATCATGAGTTCCTTGTGATGTCTTTTGGGCTGACCTATGCCCTAGCAGCGTTCATGCATTTGATGAACAACGCGTTTTGACCTTATCTCGACTCGTTTGTCATTGTATTCATTGATGATATTTTGGTGTACTCGCGTAGTCAAAAGGAGCAAGCGGAGCATTAGAGAGTGGTATTGTAGCGGTTGAGGGAGGAGAAGTTTTATGAAAAGTTCTCCAAGTGTGCGTTTTGGCTCAATTCAGTGGCTTTCTTGGGACACATGGTGTCCAGTAAGGATATTCAGGTTGATCTGAAGAAGATAGAGGCGGTCCAGAGTTGTCCCAGACCGTCCTCAGCCACAGATATTCGTAGCTTTCTTGGCTTGGCGAGTTATTACCATCGGTTCGTTCACAGATTTTTATCTATTGCATCACCCTTGACCAAATTGACTCAAAATGGTGCTCCGTTGAGGTGGTCGGATGAGTGTTCAAGACTGCCTTGACCACAACTCCAGTGTTAGTTTTGCCATCAGCTTTAGGTTCATATACAGTGTATTGTGATGCTTTTAGAGTTGGCATTGGGTGTGTGTTAATGTAGGAGGGTAGAGTGATTGCTTATGCTTCTCGTCAGTTGAATCCCCATAAGAAGAACTACCCTGTTCTTAATCTATAGTTGGATGCCATTGTACACGCGTTGAAGATTTGGAGGCATTATCTTTATGGTGTGTCTTGTGAAATGTTTACTGATCATCGTAGCCTCCAACACTTGTTCAAGCAGAAGGATCCCAATTTGAGGCAGCGGAGATGGTTGGAGTTGCTAAAAGACTATGATATCACTATCTTGTATCATCCGGGGAAGGACAATGTAGTGGCCGATGCTTTGAGTAGAAAGGCGGTGAGTATGGGCAGTTTGGCATATATTCCTGTTGGGGAGAGACCTCTTGCAATGGAAGTTCAGGCCTTGGCCAATCGGTTTGTGAGGTTGGATATTTCTTATCCTAGTCGGGTCCTAGCTTGTGTGGTTTCTCAGTCTTCCTTGTTTGACCGCATCAAAAAGCGCCAATATGTTGATCCTCATTTGCTTGTCCTCAAGGACAAAATTCAACACGACGATGCCAGATATGTGACTATTGGTGATGATGGGGTATTGAGGATGCATGGCCAGATATGTGTGCCCAATGTAGGCAAGCTTCGGGAGTTGATTCTGGAGGAGGCCCATAGCTCGCGGTACTCTATCCAGCCGGGTGCCATGAAGATATATTAGGATTTGAGACAACATTATTGGTGGAGGAGAATGTAGAAGGATATTATGGGATTTGTAGCTTGGTGTCTCAATTATCAGCAGGTGAAATACGAGCATCAAAGACCGGGTGGCTTGCTTCAGTGGTTAGATATTCTAGAGTGGAAATGGGAATGGATCACCATAGATTTTGTAGTTGGACTCCTACAGACCTTGAGGAAGTTTGATGTTATTTGGGTGATTGTGGATCGGCTGACCAAGTCTGTGCACTTCATTCTTGTGTGTACTGCCTATTCTTCAGAGCAATTAGTTGAGATTTATATTTGAGAAATTGTTCGCTTGCATGGTGTCCTAGTTTCCATCATTTCAGATAGAGGTACTCAGTTCACTTTGCAATTTTGGAGAGCCGTGCAGCGAGAGTTGGGTACTCAGGTTGAGTTGAGCATAACTTTTCACCCTTTGACGGACGGGCAGTCCGAGTGTACTATTTAAATATTGGAGGACATGTTGCACGCTTGTGTTGTTGATTTCGGGGGATCATGGGATCATTTTCTACCGCTCACGGAGTTTTCATATAACAATAATTATCAGTCGAGTATTCAGATGGCTCCATTGAAGCTTTATATGGGAGATGGTGTAGATCTCTAGTTGGTTGGTTTGGGCCGGGTGAGGCTAGACTTTTGGGTACAGACTTGGTGCAGGATGATTTGGACAAAGTGAAAGTGATTTTGGAGCGGCTTCGTATAGCGCAATCAAGACGAAAGAGTTATGCTGACAGGAAGGTCCGTGATGTGTCTTACATGGTTGGGGAGAAGGTTCTACTGAAGGTATCACCCATGGAGGGTGTTATGAGATTTGGGAAGAAGGGTAAATTGAGTTCTCGGTTCATTGGGCCTTTTGAGGTGCTTCAGAGAATTGGGGAGGTCGCTTATGAGCTTGCTTTGCCACCTAGATTGTCGAGCGTGCATTCGGTATTTCATGTTTCTATGCTCCAAAAGTATATTGGCGATCCATCTCATGTTTTGGATTTCAGCACGATCAGTTAGACGATTATTTAACTTGTGATGTGGAGCCAATGGCTATTTTGGAGCGGCAGGTCTGAAAGTTGAGATCAAAGGATATAGCTTCAGTGAAAGTGCAGTGGAGAGGTCGGTCCATGAAGGATGCCACCTAGAAGACGAGCGGGAGATGCAGAGCAGATATCCACACGTGTTTGAGGCTTCAGGTATGTTTCTTGACTTGTTCGAGGACGAACATTTGTTTAAGAAGGGGAGGATGTAGCGACCCGCTCGGTTGTTTCATGAGTTACAGTTCCGTTTTCCCATTTTTGCTTCCTTGTGTGTTGTTCAACTATATTTCATCATATCGTGTTGGCGGTGTTGTGTTCGGAGTGGCCTTAGGGTGGAATGAGACACTTAGTCTCTTAAGTTGGTTATTTAGTTGGTAAAGTCAATCAGAAGTTGACTTGTGGGTAAATGATCTCGGAATTTGATTTTCATGGTTTGGATAGCTTCGTTAGGTTATTTGGGACTTGGTAGCATGTTCAAAATGTATCTTGGAGGTCCATGGTAGATTTAGGCTTGAATTGGCGAAATTTAAAATATGACATTTTTCGGTCGGCAGTGGAAATCTTGATATCGGGGTCGGATTGGAATTCTGAAAATTGGAGTAGGTTTGTTGTGTCATTTGTGACGTGTGTGAATTTTTTTAGATAATTCGGATAAGGTTTGATAGGTTTTTGCATCGTTTGCGAAATTCAGAAGCTTTGGAATCCTAAGGCTTGAATCCGATGGTGATATGATGTTTTGATGTTGTTTTGAGTGTTCCAAAGGTTGGAATAAGTTTGAATGATGATATGTGACTTGTTGGCATGTTTAGTTGAGGTCTCGAGGGCCTCGGGATGGATTTGGGTGGTTGACGGAGAGTTTGGATTTGAGTTGGATTTGTAGATTTTTGCTGCTTCTGTTGTTCCCGCACCTGCGGATTGGGGACCGCAGGTGTGATGATCGCAGAAGCGGGAAGAGACCGCAGATGCTGTATTTGTCACAGGAGTGGAGGTATTGACCACACCTGTGAGCCTGTCTGTGCGAGTCTTGGGGCGCAGGTGTGGAAGTTGGACCCTTAAGTTAAAACCGCATGTGCGGTTATTTTGACCGCAGAACCGGTCCGCAAATGCGGAAAAGAGAGCCGCCGGTGCGAGATGCCTGGGCAGAAAGTATAAAAGGCCATCTTCGCAATTTTTAGCTTATTTCTCACCATTTTTGGACGGCTTTGATGCTTTTGAGGGTGAATTTAAGAAGGTATTCAAGGGTCTACATCAAGGTGAGTAACTTGAGTCATAGCGTATCTGTGTGATGATTTGCCCTTGTTTAATCATGGAATTCGTGGAAAAATTAGGGCTACAATTGGGGAATTAGGGCTTGAAATTGGAAAGTTTAAATTGGGGATTTGCGTGGCCAATTGCGGTTCGATTTTGGTGATTTTTGTATGTATAGACTCGTGAGGGGATGAGGATCCTACTGTTGTGATTTTTATCAGATTTTGAGGCGTGGGGTCGAGGGCCGGGTTTGGCCAATTTTGGGATGTTTGAGTTAATTGATTATTTTTGGTTGGGCTTTGTTCCTTTAGCATGTATTAATGATGTGATACTGATTTTGTTTAGATTCGGAACATTTGGAGGCCGAGTCAAGAGGCAAAGGCATCGCGGGTTAGAGTTTGGTCCGGTTTGAGGTAAGTTATGATTGTAAATGTTGTCCTGAGGGTATGAAACCCTGGATTTCACATCGTTTCACTACTTTAAGGTGACACACACGCTAGATGACGAGCGTGGGTGCGTGCACCATTGGGGATTGTGACTTGGTCCGTCCCGTACGACTATTAAGTCGCATATTTGATTGAAAACTGTTGGATGCTGTTGTGTTTTGGAAAGTATTACTATGTTTTGGGCTGAATGCCATAATTGGGCCTCGTGCCTAATGTTTGGACCCTTAGGGGATTTTTACTACTTTTTCTTATTATTTTGATTTAATATATGTACTCAGTCATGCCGTGTTTTACTGATTTCATAACTAAGTTTAATTTACTCTATTTTGGTATTATAAATGATATTTTGGGCTGAGCACCCTATTTTACTGTAGCCCGAGTGGCTTGAGAGGTTTCTAACTGAGTGAGGCCGAGGGCCTTTCTTGTGAGGATATCATGGGATCGGGCTGTGCGCTGTAGCATGTTGTACTGATTTGTGATGCATGAGAGGCCAAGGGCCTGATTTATTATGCCACGAGATGGCTTGTTATAGTGCTTGGGCTATAGGATCCCCTCTGGAGTCTGAACACCCCTAGGTAGCGTGGGTACCCAGTATGAGTGATGTGATGTTGCCCGAGTGGCTAATTATGAGGTAGCCAGAGGGTCTGGTTCTGTTGATATTTTGCCTGGGGGGGGGGGGTTTATGGTACATGTCTTGCCCGAGGGGTTTTTTACGTTTCTATCATTTTTACTCACTGTTTCATCACCTGTTTGAAACTATTGAAAGACGGTTTTAAAATAAAAGGTTTTACTGAAATTGAGTTTGTTTTACAAGATAATTGATTTCTGTACTGCTTTGGAAATGTACTGTATTTGATCTAGTGTTATGACATGGAATTATTTGTTTTCTTACTACTCAACTTTCATTTACTTTTATTACTTACTAAGTTGGCGTACTGACATTACTCCCTGCACCTTGTGTGCAGATCCAGGAGTTGCGGGTCTCGATAGCGAGTGCTGATCGTTCTTCCAATATGTCTTCGGAGTCGGCACGATAGCTGCTTGGCATTCATAGCCCTGCACTTCTCCTTCTTACCTTACTCAGACTGTTCCTAGTATCTTTATTTTCGGACTATGATAACCTTATTGAACTTAGACAGACCTTGTAGTTGCTCGTGACTTGTGACACCCCGATGTTGGCCTTGTGTTATTTTTCGTACTGGTTATTTAGACTTATGTCATGGGATTTTGTTAATTAGTAGCTTAAAAATGACTTTTATTAAATATTGGTTGGAAATTGGGGTTTGTGTCCCGTGACCTAGTTTCACGATAGGTGCCATCACGACTGGGTCGATCTTCGTGCCATATCGTGTGCTAGAAGGGTTATCCAGAGAATCGGCTCTGGTATGCTAAGGCTAAGCCCTTCCTTCATTTTGGCATAATCTTGTAATTACATATGTTTGATAATGAGGCATAAATATAAGTTCATATTTTGAAAATTTATGTACATTTTTCTAGTCTCATAAGTTACAATATTCTCCCTTATTGGGACTTCATATTTAATAGAGTATTGTCTTCTTTAAATCAAGAGAGAAGGGATTCTATATATACAATATTACAGTATTTTCACTACCATCGAGCTATAATTAATGGGCAGGCCCCTATTGGGAAACCTCTAATCAAATGGTAAGATATATACCGAGCCTACTATGACCGAGCGCCTATGAGCAAGCCCAGTTGGCCGAGATACAGAGTCTCATATGGCCGAGCGCCTATGTGCGAGCCTACTACGGCAGAGCAGTTATATATATATACCAAGACTTATAAGGCCGGGCATCTATTTTACTTACTATCTTGAGAGAGTTGAGTCAGTATCAGCAGGTGAGCATATCTTCAGATTATCTTTGACTCCTAGTAACTTTCAGTTATTATATTATCAGTTCAGTTTCAGCTTTCAGTATATTGCCTTACATACTTGGTACATTATTTTGTAGTGACGTCCCGTTTCTAGGGGCGCTGCATTTCATGCGTACAAGTTCAGACATACAGACGGGTAGACCTCATCATGAGGTGTTGCCCGAGTTCAGCTTGATCAGTAAGCTCCATGCCCTTTGGAGTTGCCGGGTCTAGAGCTTTATATACAACTTTTGTATATATGTGTATATGTTATGAGTAGGTCGGGGCCTTGTTCCGAACACTATATATCCACCAATAGAGGCTTGTAGATATATCCTGTCAGTTAGTCCAATACGTTGGGCTTGTAGGCCTTGTATGTCTATTTGGTTAATTTGTTAGTTATAGTAATTATGCCGGCCTTGTCGGCCTAACTTTACATTGATATTTAGTTAGCATTAGCAATTGTCTTGCAATGTGGTCCATGGCCAATTATGACATCATATGTTCAGAGTCCCTTAGTCGCAAGTTGGTACGCAAGGATAGGTGAGGCACCGAGTGCCGATCTTGCCGCCCAAGTTCGGGGCGTGACAAATGAGTAACTTAAGGCATGAATATATATATATATATATATATATATATAAAAAATATAGTATCAAACAATGTATGGCCCCAATGAGAGGCATGGTTTTTACAAAAGTTTGCATACATTTATGATCTGTGGTCCATAGTTTTCCACTGTTTGGTTTACGCCCTCAGTGGCGTGTCTTCGGTATTCAGGTTAGAATCACGTGCTCATATTTCTTATGCTATTACTCGGATTTTCTTGTGCTTCATAATCTTACATATTCAATACATTATCCGTACTGACGCCCTTTACTTTTTGGGCATTATGTTCATGCCCATAGGTACAGATAGGCCTATTGACGCCTTTCCCAATAGGCATATGATTCAATTGTTGGTTGTTTCTCTCTACTCCTTCGGAGTGGCCGTTCAAAGATCAATAGGTATGGGGGCATATGCTATAAACATTTTGGGTATGATGGGGCCCTATCACGACATGGATGTGAAGATGTATGTTTTATTTGCACTCTTAGAGGCTTGCAGGCTAGAGTTTGGTGTTTTATTGTATAAAAGGGGTAGTTACAACTTTGTTAAGAGTAATTGTAAATATGTATAAAATTCTAATGTTTCTCTGTTAATCAGTTGTACTCGTCTTTAATTTTGGTGACCATCCCTTGGAGTTATGAATGAAAAAATAGAAGAGCACGCGTCGGTTCGTACGAGCCTCCGGGTGTCATGTGATGGTCGCATCTCCCAATGTTGGAAGCTTAAGTTGGAAGAGTTGACCGCAATTTTGACTTATCTTTTCTTATGTAATATTGTTTCAATTCAGACAATATTGTTATTTAGTTCGGACTTTGTAATCTATCGTAGAGATCATGACTCCGTATTTACCTATTTTTGGGAGATTTATCTTGTATTAACAGTATCATGTTACATTGAGATTTCATACTTACGCTATTTCTATAAAACTTCGTTGTTATAGCTCTTTATTTTATGTCTCGACTTTCCTAGCCAGTGTTAGGTACCATCACAACGGGTAAGATTTTGGGTCGTGACAAGTTGGTATTAGAGCTCTAGGTTCATAGGTGTTATGAGTCATGAGCAAGTTTAGTAGAGTATTGTGGATCGATACAGAGACGTCTGTATTTATCTTCGAGAGGCTATCGAACTATCAGGAAACTTTACTTTCTTGGATTCTTGTCTTGGGGATTTATTATTTTTAGAATTTGAACATGACTCTTATATTCTCTCACAGATGGTGAGGACACGTGCGACCGAATAAGGCTGACGGCCACCAGTACAACCAGTTAGGGCCACAGTAGAGGCCGAGGTGTGGCTCGTACTATAATTAGAGCAACACTTGTGGAGCCACCAATTTCTCTAGCTTAGGAGCAGGTACCAAATGTGGTTGAGAGATGGAACCATCTTAGGTACCACTAGTGTCCATTGTGATTCCTGGTCCTTAGGAGGCCTTAGCTCAGATTTTGACAACTAAGATCAAGTACCCATTACCGCGCATTGATGACTTATTTGACTAGCTTCAGGGTGCTATAGTGTTTTCTAAGATTGATTTGAGGTCTAGGTATCACCAGATGAAGATTCAGGATTCTGACATTCTAAAGACGACATTCCAGACCCTATAAGTTTCTTGTGATGTCTTTTGGCTGACTAACTCCCTAGCAGCCTTCATGCACCTGATGAACAGTGTATTCCAGCCATATCTTGATTCTTTTTTCATAGTATTTATTGATGATATACTGGTGTACTTACGCAGCCATGAGGATCATGAGCAACATCTTAGGATTGTACTCCAAACGTTGAGAGAGAGAAGAAACTATATGCTAAATTCTCCAAGTGTGAGTGTTGGCTTGATTTTGTGGCATTCTTGGGGCACGTGGTGTTCATTGAGGGGATCAAGGTAGATTTGAAGAAGATTGAGGCATTTTAGAGTTGGCCCAGACCGTCTTCCGCTATTGAGATTCAGGGTTTCTTAGTTTGGCCGAATATTATCACCATTTTGTGGAGGGTTTCTCATCCATTGCTGCACCTTTGAACATATTGACCCAGAAGGGTGCCCCATTCAAGTGGTCGAATGAGTGTGAAGAGAGCTTTTAGAAGCTCAAGACTATCTTGACCACCAGTTCTAGTTTTACTTTCAACATAAGGTTCAGATATAGTTTATTGTGATTTATCTTGGATTGGTATTGGGTGTATCTTGATGTAGGATAATAGGGTAATTCATTATTCTTCGCACCATTTGAAGCCCCATGAGAAGAACTACCTCGTTCATGATCTAGATTTGGTAGCCATTGTTCATGTATTGAAGATTTGGAGGCATTATCTCTACGGTGTGTCTTGTGAGGTAGTTATAAATCATTGCAGTCTACAACACCTTTTTAAACAGAAGGATCTGAATTTGAGGCAGCAGAGGTGGTTAGAGTTGTTAAAAGAATATGATATTACCATTTTGTATCATCTCGGGAAGGCCAATGTGATGGCCGATGACTTGAGCATAAAGACTATGAGTATGGGTAGCCTTGCATATATTCTAGTTGGTGAGAGACCGCTAGAATTGGATGTACAGGCCTTGGCTAATCAGTTTGTGAGGTTAGATATTTCGAAGTCTAGCAGGGTTCCGGATTGCGTGGTTTCTTGGTCTTATTTGTATGAGCACATCAAAGAGCGTCAGTATAATGACCTCTATTTGCTGTCCTTAAAGGAACAGTGTAACATGATAATGCCAATGAGGTTTCTATTGGAGATGACAGGGTATTGCGGATATAGAGTCGAATTTGTGTGCCCAACATAGATGGGTTACGTGAGTTGATCCTGAAGAGGCCCACAGTTTGCGGTATTCAATTCAACCGGGTACTGTAAGATGTATTACTATTTAAGGCAACACTATTGGTTGAGAAAAATGAAGAAAGATGTAGTAGAGTATGTGGCTCGATGCTAGAATTATCAGCAAGTGAAGTACTAACATTAGAGGCCGAGCAGTTTACTTCAGAGACTTAAGATTACTGAGTGGAAATAGGAGCGTGTTACCATGGATTTTGTTGTTGAGATCCCATGGACTTTGAAGAAATTTGACGCGATTTGGGTGATTGTGGACCGGTTGACCAAGTCTGCCCATTTCATTCTGGTTGTTATTACCTATTCTCAAAGAGGCTGGCTCCAATCTATATTCGTAAGATATTTTGTCTTCATGGTGTGCCACTGTCCATGATTTCTAATCGAGGTATGCAGTTCACATCATAGTGTTGGAGAGAAGTTCAGCGAGTGTTGGGCACGTGGTTTGAGTTGAGTAAAGTGTTCCACCTTTAGACGGACGGACAATTCGAGTGCACCATTTAGATCTTAGAGGATATGTTACATGTATACGTTATAGATTTCTGGGTTTCATGGGACCATTTCTTACCGACTGTAGAGTTTTCCTACAACAATAACTACTAATCGAGTATTCAGATGGCTTCTTATGAGGCTTTATATGGGAGGTGGTGTCATTCTCTAGTTGATTGGTTCAAGCCGAGAAGGCTATGTTGTTGGTTACTGGTCTGATTCAGGATGCCTTGGATAGAGTAACGTTGATTTAGGATTGGCTTCATACAACACAATCGAGATAGAAGAGATATGATGATAGGAAGGTTAGTGATTTTGCATATATGGTGGGTGAGAAAGTTTTGCTCAGAGTTTCACCCATGAAGGGTGTGATGAGGTTTAGGAAGAAGGGAAAGTTGAGCCCTCGGTATATTGGGCCTTTTGAGGTGCTTCAGAGGATTGAAGAAGTGGCCTAAGAGTTTGCATTTTCACCTAGTCTATTTGGTGTTCACCCAGTGTTTTATGTTTCTATGCTCCAGAAGTATTATGGTCATTTGTCACATGTTTTAGACTTCACCACGGTTCACTTAGATGGAAATCTGGCTTATGATGTGAAGCCGGTAGCTATTCTAGATCGGCATATTCGAAAGTTGAGATCAACGATATTGCATCAGTAAAAGTTCAATGGAGAGTTCAGTCGATCGAGAAGGCTACTTTGGAGGACGAGCGAGAGATGTGGAGCAGTTATCCATAACTATTTGAGACTCCAGGTATAATTCTAGACCCGTTCAAGGACAAATATTTATTTAAGAGGGGGAGAATGTAACAACCCGGCCGGTCGTTTTGTTTATTATAGACCCATTCCCTTGTTTATTGCTTATTTTATGTTCATTTGTGGTTATGAGACTTGCTAGAGTAGTTGGTTTGGTTCCGAGGATGTTTCGGAGTGATTTGAGACACTTAGTCCAAAGGTTGGAAGCTTAAATTGGAAGAGTTGACCAGAGTTTGACTTTTGTGTAGACGACTCGGGAATGGAGTTTTAATGGTTCTGATAGGTTCATATGGTGATTTCAGACTTAGGAGTATGACCGTATATTAATTTGGAGGTCTGTAGGTTGGTTTGATGTTTTTGGCAAAAGTTGGAAGGTTGAAGGTTTGGAAGATTGATAGGTTTTGAACGAGAGTTGACTTTGTCAGTATCGGGGTTGGATTTTGGTTCTAGAAGTTGGAATAGGCCCGTTGTGTTATTTATGACTTGTGTGCAAAATTTGAGGTCAATCGGAGTTGGTTTTATAGCAACATTAGTTTTAGAAGTTGGAAATTTATTTGTTCATTAGGCTTAAACCGATGTGCGATTTGTCGCTTTGATGTTGTTTGATGTGATTTGAGGCTTCGAACGAGTTTTTATTGTGTTTTCGGACCTGTTGGCATGTTTGGACGAGGTATCGGGGGCCTCGGGTATGTTCCAGATGGGTGTCAGACCATTTTTCATTCATTGTAGACTGCTGATGTTAGTGCATCTGGTTTTCTCTTTTGCGGTTGCGAGGAAAGAGACGCGATCACGAAGGGTTATTGCTGGTAGGTGGTCTGGTGTTCATTGCATTAGCAAGGTGAAGGACACGATAGTGGAGCTTTGGGTGTTTGTGCAACGCGAACGTGGGTGAGGGGACGAGTTCGCCAATAAGGAAGGGGAGACTTGGAGTTGCACACATTTGTTCATCGCGATCGTGTGTGTTGGTCCGCGATCGCGTAGGTGTTGGCTTCTGCGCATTGCGTTCGTAACTAGGAGTTCGCGTTCGCATAAACATTTTGGGAGCTGTGATTATTTTGTTCTTCGCGATCGCGATTCACAGTACCTAGGCAAACTGTTAAAAACCCAAATCAAGGGGTAGAGTTATTTTATCATATTTTTAGTTGTAGAGCTCGGGATTAGGCGATTTTGGGGGGGATTTTCAAGATTTGGATCGGGGTAAGTATTTTTGGTTCGGATTTGTCACAATTTCTTGATTCTATTTTTGTTTTTAGCATTTAATTAGTAAATTAAAGTGAAGAAATGGGAAATTTTGTAGAAACTTTTCAAAAATGAAAAATGGAGGTTTGAAGGTCGATTTGAGGTCGTAATTGGATGTTTTTGGTATGGTTGGAATCGTAATCGAATGGGTGTTCGGAATTTATGAATTTTATCGGATTCCGAGGTGCGAACCCAGGGTTTACTTTTTTAGCTAATTTTTTGATAACTCAAAATATGATAAAATGACCAAAACCTTTGAAATGGAGTACTTTATAAACATTACCCAGGTATACTCTTCGCGAACGCGGAAGTTCCTTCGCGTTCGCGATAAGCAAGAACTCACCGCGATAAAGTGACTCTACGTGTTCGTGGCATAGTCTTTATGAACACGAAGCACATCAAGCCAAACTTTCATGAACACGGCAATTACTTCTCGAACGCGAAGATATTTCCTCTAGCTCCTCAACTCGAAAGCGACACTGCATCGCGAACGCGAAACACAATCAATTTTACCTTTCGCAAACGTGTGCCACATATTGCGTTCGCGAAGAACAAATCCACAACAAACCAAAAACACACTTCGCGATTGCGACTATAAGTTCACGATCGCGAATAATACCAGAGGCAACAGGGAGCAACAGAAAACCAGCAATACCAATATGGCCGAAGTGGTCCAAAACTCACCCGAGCCCCTCCTGACACCGTCCAAACATACCAAAAAGTCATAAAACATAACACGGACTTACTCGAGGCCTCAATTACGCATAACAACATTGAAATTACGAATCACACCTCAAATCAAACTTGAAGAACTTTTGAACTTTCAACTTCCAAAACTCGTGCCGAACCTCATCAAATCAACTCGTAATGACTTCAAATTTTGTACACAAGTACCAAATGACATAACGAAGCTTTTCAAATTCTCGGAACCACAATCTGAACCCGATATCATCAAGGTTAACTCTCGATCAAACTTATGAACATTCTGAACCTTCAAATTGCCAACTTCCGCCAAATAGTGTCGAAACCTTCTAGAAACATCCAAACGCAAGTCCGGACATACGCCCAAGTCCAAAATCACCATCTGGACTAATGAAACCATCAAAAATCTGATCCGAAACCAAATAAACAAAAGTCAAACTTGTCAACTCTTCCAACGTAAAGCTTCCTAGTTGAGAATCATTCTTCTAAATGAAATCCCGAATCACCTGAAAACCAAACGACGATTCACACAAGTCATAATACATCATATGAAGCTACTCAAGACTTCAAATAGCTGAATGGATTGAAAATGCTCAAAACAACCGGTTGGGTCGTTACATTCTTCCCTACTTAAACATACGTTCATCCTCGAATGTGCCAAGATTCATTCCAAAGCCATCAAATCATGTTGTAAACTCACCGTACGCATACTCATGGGTGAACCTACGTCACCCTAATTCATAAAGTCTGACAACACAATCTAACTGATGATCATATCTTCAACCTTAGCCCATAAACCTTGGAATTAAATCTCAAACATTTGGAATCCATCAGAAGACCCGATTCTCATGTCCATATACGGTATAAGTCTGAACAAGATATATCAAGCCACAATCATAACCCAAGATGCAGTCACATGATATACCACATAGCTAAGATACTCATAGTAATAAGTCCCGACCACAATAGCTGCTCAATAACAAACCCGGTACTGGTAACAAACCTCATATTAATTAAAACATTGCTCTAAACCTTCGTACATTGTAATAATGAAATAAGCATGCATAGACTCATAACAACCGATCAAATCATCAAGTCTTGGAGCTCTCTCGCCTAACAAGAACCATCCGCCAAATTCTAAGTTGGATAAAGAAATTATTCTTCCAAACAAACCGCAAGCAAATCTGATAGTGCTCATTGTAGGTTCACTAACCTCATCTTATCCAGTACAAGTACTCGACCGATATGCCATACCATTATCACCTGGAGCCACATTCCATGCAATCCATGCACCAAACAAGCAACAACTCAAATGCTCCCAGTAACCAAAAGAGAATCAAATGAGAGAACCGTCCCGCAAGCTCAATAGATACCACCACAAGAACAATGATATGAACCCACCATAAGACACACAAATCTCACACAAAGGATCCTATCCCAACAAAACTCTATCGCAGTGCGTAACCCAATCCAAACATTGGTCCACGTGAAATTCCTCGAGCCGTAATGCTCAAAATCAACAACCATATGCAATTCGACAACACACATGAAATGCATGTCCATAACCACGTAGAAACGGATAGCACAATGTACCACCAATAGGAAAGACCATAACCAAGGTGCAATCAAACATTCGACATCCCAAGTACCACCTCACTCGAATTCTTACACTAGGCCCAAATATAACCACATCATGTGTGCAAAAAACCAACAGATTATAATCCAATGTATCATAGGAGAGTAACACATAGATCATATTAGAACACGAACAAGCTTAACTCTAATAGAATGACACACCATCAATAATAGGCATGCTGAGTCAACAAATACGACTCGGTGTAGAATACACATCCTCATTAGGCCCACGAGTGGCCTCTATATAGATTCCGATCCTTTTGAAATAAGTAGATAATATTTCCAAATATCTGCTAAAACCTATCTATAACACATAGCATCGAATGTTTAACTCTGGCCATATTTTTATAGTCCACAACTAAGGAATAGTCTCCGTCTGAGACTCCAAGTCTCCAAATCATGAGAATACAAAAATTACCATATCTGATCCGATCTCCACCACTCAAATGACTGGCACATCCTTCATAAATAATCATTTCACGAGAAACACTTCCATAGTTCTTCTGTGCTACATAGTAAAATTCGAACATTAGTAGTCCATCAACTAGGCGAGTACCGTAGTAACAATGAAGCATTAGTAAGCCAAAACACAGTGCGCCTTCTAATGTGTACCCCTATCAGGTAATACCAAGTAGTAATAACATTCATCTAAACATCTAAGACTGTCCATGCTATCTAAAATTCATGACCTTCAATCCAAAATTGAGCTGCCACCTTGTACATGAAAATTTCAATCCCACACGATACACCACAACTATCTTGCTATCATATGAAAACACGGGAACCTCACTATGAACTCTGAGTCACAAGAAGAATACATACTCAATTAGCTAAAAACTTTCCACTTGATTCCATCTAGGAGAAAATCACAATGCACAACAAACTTCTCATGCTTGTAGAAAATATCCATCCTAAGCCGTGTAGAATTCATCGAGAACTCTACGAAACCTATTTGCACATAACCAATCCATCAGAACTGAACTTCTCTAACTCAACCAAGTCATGCAAGTCTCCAAAACTCAAGAATATTGCCACAAAACACCATGTAAAGAATCACCATATCATAACCAAAAGAACCGATCATTTCTATTACTATGCTGATCTAACCCACAACCAAGGCTGATTTATTTCTCCGAGTTCCTTCTGACTTACCCTCAAGTTGATACTTATCCTTGCCCGAACACCACGATACCTACCCAAATCTTACCATAAGAGATCCTAGCACAAAACCATGTTGTCCTATAACTCATAAGCCATTATGTTCCTATTTAAATACCCAAAATACCACATCTGAGATACCCACTATGAAGAGACCTTATGTGAATCTAAAACTATTTTCTTTACCTTTCTAATACTGAAATATAGAATCCATAATGATATAAAAATACCGCGAGTCCCAACACCCTCCAATGCAATCACAGATCTTAGCCTTTTACAAATTTCCAAAATTCTTCAAATGCCACATATAAATCTTGAATCAGTTAGAACCTTCTCGAGAGTCATCCACCCTATTCTAATCTTAAATGCTACATCTTAATGAGATGAACGATCCGTGCTCCATTAATGCACCAACCTCCAAATAAGTAACCCCATCCTAACACAATCGAGCAAATCCCTACTCCATTCACGCTACATCCTTCACAAACAACAAACTCAAATGATTCCATAATTTCCTTATACTAAAGCACAATACATCCTGTATCTAGAAATTTCTTAGTCAAGTCATCCTCGATCTCAACCTCTACAAGTCAGAATCGATCCATAAACATATCTCAGACCGAAGCCAATGCGACACATAACTATGCAATTTGATCGTCGATAGCAGGCTTCCTTACTTGGCTCAAAGCCATATATCAAAATGCATGATAATCCTACAATACCCTTACTCTGTTACTGCCATAATCCCATATAGTAATTCAGATAAATCTTTCATAAACTCATGTAGCACAAACCATAAAATACCTTGAATCATCCGCCACCCCCACATGCATCCTTGTGAAAGTCAAGCCAATTTCCTTAGTGATCCAAACTCAAATTGCAACACATATAACCCACTAGTAGAAAGAACTCTCCACAAAATATCATGAGAATCACGCATTCGGAAATTGCCACGCAGGTGATAACCCACCTGCTTAGCCTCATGTGGCATCTTTCTACGCTCTACCATGGTCACCACCACTATGTAATTGCTAAATCTTCTCGAGTCTAAGCTCGTCAACAAGACATAAGAACCTACTTCTTTCCACAAATGAAGAACCTGCCAGATCCCTCAAACACTTATAACTCAAAACTATACAACACATCAAAATAGAAATCAAGCACCTGATAGTCCTTTTCACATCCCAAGAAAACTCTTCTCGTCCCATCCAATCCATTTGAACACATCCCACAGTCATATCATACTCATAATATAAATATCCACCCACTCACTAAGCCACCAGTCCCACTCCTAGGGACAATATCAAACATATGAGTCCAAAGCACTTACTTATGCAACCAAAACCATCGAGCTAAAGCTACGGTCCGAACCTGACCTCAAGTTCCTTTAGCGTGGCCCATCACCCAAAACACATAAAACACGTCTCAACCTCATCCATGGATCATAAGCCGTATATGCACAATCGATACCGAGCGCTCACATAACATACGAGTGAGTGGAAGGAATTTCAAGAGATACGCTTCAAGCTAAACCAATATCGAACGATAAGGAATAAAAGATGAGAAGTTTATCCAAAATGCCATGTAGCCCCTCGATGATAGGTTTGGACGTAATCATACCGATCCGCAAGATTCTACTAGAAATTGGCTCATGACTCTCATTAATAAGTCGATCCGGGCAGAATTCCTCTATGTACCGCTAAGACCAATACCGAGATCTGCACAAGAAGTGCAAAAGTATAGCATGAGTATAACCAACCTCATGTGTAACGACTCGACCAATAGTTTTGTATATTGTATCTCCATTCCCCTATTTATTTCCTCTTCTATGTTAAGTTTTGGTTATGTGACTTTTAGGGTGTTTGGACTGGTTTCGGGAAAGTTTCGGGGTGAATTGAGACACTTAGTCCCAAAGTTGGAAGCTTAAGTTGAAAGAGTTGAATATAGTTTGACTTGTGTGAAGATGACTCTGGAATGGAGTTTTGATGGTTCCAATAGCTTCGTATGGTGATTTTGGACTAAGTCGTATATATGGATATTGATTCAGAGGTCTGTAGGTTAATTTGGTGCTTTTTGGCGAAAGTTGGAAAGTTAAAGGTTTAGAAGGTTGATAGGTTTGATCGAGGGTTGAATTTATTGATATCATATTTCGATTATGATTTCGGGAGTTGGTATAGGTACGTTGTGTCACTTGGGAATTGCATGCAAAATTTGATATCATTCGGAGTTGTTTAGGCTTGTTCGTCGTTAGTTTTGAATTTGGAAATTTCTTTAGTTTCATTAGGCTTGAATTGGGGTTTGATTCGTGATTTTGATGTAGTTTTGTGTGGTTTGAGGCCTCGAGTAGGTTTGTGTTGTGTTTTGGAATTGGTTGGTGTGATTAGACAGGTCGGGGGGCCTCGGGTGTGTTTCAGGCCATTTTCTTCATGTTTGGACAGCTGATCTGATGTCTGGTGTATTCTTTTTCGTGTTCGCGACACAGTCATTTGCGTAGGGTTTTCTTGGGAGGCAGGTGAGTTGTTCTTCATGTTCACATATGGATGACCATGATCGTGATACTTTAGAGGGGAGTGGCCTTTGCAAAAGCGAGAAGGGAGTCGCGTTCGCGTTGAAGGGAGGCTAGCTGGAGGCATCAGACCTTAGGCTTCACGTTCACGAGGGAGGCTTCGTGTTCATGTAGGCATGTGGTTGTTTGATCATCATGTTCACTATATGGACGTCGCATTCGCGAAGGAGCTTTTGGCACCTGGCGAAGTTTGTGTTTCGCGAAAGCGAGGCTTCTTCCGCGTTTGCGAAGGGTAACACCTGGGCAGACTATATATTACTCTAATTTTGAGGGTTTGAGTTATTTATCACATTTTGAGTTAGAGAGCTCGGATTTTGAGAAATTTGGAGGGTATTTTCACGATTTGGACCGGGATAAGTGTTTTTGACTCGAATTTGTCCGTTATTCATGATTCCATCTTTGTTTTTATCATTAAATTAGTGATTTGAATTGGAGAAATTAGGGATTTTTGTATGAACTTTCCTAAGTAATATAATGAGGATTTGAAGGTCGATTTGAGGTTGGAATCGGATAATTTTGGTATGTTTGGACCCGTATTGGAATGGGTGTTCAAAATTTGTGAGCTTGGCCGAGTTTCGAGGTGCGGTCCTAAATTGTATTTTTGAGTTGACTTTTGTTTTTCATAAAAGTTTGAATCTTTATTATCCGGAATTGATTCCTATGGCTTTTATTTATGATATTAAATCTTTTTGTCTTGATTCGAGTCGTCCATAATTGGATTTATGCGGGAAGGACTTATTAGTGGATTGATTTAGCTTGTTTGAGGTAAGTGTCTTGCCTAACTTTATGTGAGGGAAATACCCTTTAGGATTTGGATTGATTGTACTATATAAACTATGTGAAAGACGTGTACATGAGATGGCGAGTGTGTACAAGGGCTTATATGTAAAAATTGACCGGTTTCGACTCTTAGGTTACTTATAAGTATTTCATTGAAGTTGTTAGTCATTGTTTTATCTTTCATTGACAAGTTCAATCTTAAATGATTTAATTGAAGTTGTCATTACATGTTCTAGTTTCCATTGTCAAGGTGTTCCTTGTATGCAATTATTAGTAGTGGTTGTTATAGGCTATTATTTCCATTATTGAGTTATTCTTATGCATTTAGTCGTAGTTTCCATTTCACGCTATCTCTTTTATTGTAAGATTATGTTATGCATTAGGATTGGAAGATATCGTTTCATGGAAACACTTTCATTGTTGAGTATTGAAGTTGTAGTTATTGAAAGCTATTAAAACAGTTGTGGTTGAAATTGTTGGTTATTGGAATACTTTTCCTTTGTCGAGTTACTTCTCATTCACTGTTGTTATTGAGATTATTGTACAGATTGTGGTTGAACAATGGGCTATGTGTTGTGGTAACATCGGTATTGTTGATTTGGCAAATATTGTGGCATATGGGCACATATGGTGCGAGTTAATTATTGTATTGTGATATTGATACGCATACGGTGGTATAAGGGTGTGCATTGAAATGCATGCAGTGAGATAAGGTAGGATTTATAGGCATATTGTTAGTAAGGGAATTACTTGAAGCCACACGGTGAGATAAGGGGGCTAAAACACGTGTATCTATTTCAGAATTTAAAAAAAAAATAAATGCATGTCTCGCGCGGTGATGTAAGAAATATTGTAATTGTGACTTGTGAAATGAGAATATGACGTGTGGTACCTCGGTTGTGATTCTTGTTTTATATTATATGTTCAAAAGACTTGTTAATTTGGAATGGTTGTTATCTTTCCTTCATTATTTTACTTATATTTTCATGGTACTTGATCACTTGTTCCTATCATATGTTCAGTCTTTGTTGCCCTTTATTGCCTTAATATCTCTTGTTAGCCTTATATCATTGTATTATTATATTGTCATTTAGTTCTTTGCTTTCCGTTCTTAGATTATGTTAATATTTTGTTCAGGCTTCTATGTCTAGTAGGTGTCAATGTCACTACTCTACCGAGGTTAGGCTTGATACTTACTGGGTACCGTTGTGGTGTACTCATGCTACACTTCTGCATATTTTTGTACAGATCCATGTACTTTTGCTCGTGTCGGAAGCCAATAATTTGACCAGATATTTTAAAGACTTCAATGTATATCTACTTGACGTTCGCAGGCCATGGAGTCACCTTATGTTATTGCCTTTACTACTTTTTATCTTCTTATCAAATAGTATTGTATTAAATATTCTTAGTATATTTCAGTAGAGCTTATGACTCAGTTCCACCAGTTTTGGGAGTTGTATGACTATTTTCCATTTGGTTTAATGGTGTTAGTTATCAGTTTAATTTAATGTCTTAGTCGTTATTTCTATTAAATTCTCATTGTGTTTTAGGTTTACCTACTCTTAGAGACTAGGTGTCATCAAAACATCCTAAGGTGGGAATTTGGGGTCGCAACACTATGTACTCCGTAAGGGCCGAGTCTAACCTCGACGAACTAGTGATGAGGCTATGGCAAGATACTCACAATAAACTTGTACGAATAATAATATCAGAATAGAGAAATAGAAATAAAGAAATAAACTCATAAACGGACCTGAAGGTCAACTACCAGAGGTCCCCAGAATAACATGATCTCAAATTTCATATCAAAATATCGAGATAAAACTCTACAACAACAAACAATTACAACACATGACTATGTTGTGGCGCACAACCTAATCCCAACACTTAAGACAATAACTATTGTGGCGAGCAACCCGATCCAAATATTTAACACAATAACTATTGCAGCGTGCTACCCGAGCCCAATATCATATCATATCATTACCTGTTGCGGCATGCAACCCAATCCCAATATAAATTCATTTCAATATCGTTGCAGCGCACAACCCGTTACCAGTATCAACACAACACAAATAATTACGATATGTCATCATAAAAGGGAAATGAAATATGCGAAACATTAAAGAACTACCAATATAAAGGAAGGATAGCCAATACCTCGTAATACCAAACCTCGATGATCTATTAATACAAGAATATCTAAATGACTCAAATAATTAGAATACATAATAAAGTTCATCAAATAATATAAGGATAGTAAAATCAAGTAAAACCATGGAACAACGAAAATATACAATTAATGCAAGTAGGAACATGTAGCAAGTAAGAAAATATTGAGCGAGAAATGAACAAATCGAACAAGTTACAATTAAATAATATATAGTAACAAGTAAAGCATGGATGACAACTAAGAATATGCAGCAATTAATGCATTTAACAAGAGATAACATGGAATAAATGAAGATATAGAAGTAAATATCCCAAATCCCGCATGCTTAATCCCATCACGGCGCATAAACTCTCGTCACCTCGCATATACGCCGTTTCCCCACATAATTCATATAACAAATAGGAAAACATGTCCTAATTCCCTCAAGTCAAAGTTAGAAACAACACTTACCTCACTCAACAACCATATCAATCAACCAACCATGGCGTTACCTTTCGAACAAGCCTCCAAACCAACCAAATCTAGTCAATAATCATTTAATCAATTCAAACTAAGCTTTAGATACTACCCATAAATGGAAAAAGTTCAATCTTTGATGAAATTAAAAAAGTCAACAACAGTCAACCCCGGACTTGCTTGGTCAAAATCCAAGATCCGGACCAAAATTCGATTACCCATTCATCCCCGATCCTGGTTATGTTATTTTTTTTAAATTCGATCTCAATGTGAAGTCTAAATCTCAATTTCACACAATTCCCAAATTCTACCCAAATCCCTAACTTCTACCATGAAAATCCTAGATTTGATATTAAAAACTCATGAAAGGTAATGGAAAATTGAAAGAAAGTGGATTAGAGTTGCTTCCTATGATTTTGGAAAGAAGGGGTTCTCCAAAAATCGCCTCTAGAGTTTTTGAGTTTGAGAAATGGTGTAAAATGAGCTAAGTCCCATTTTCTCCTTCTTTTACCCAACTGTAGGTGTCGCATTTGCGAGCATTTTTTTGCAAATGCGAACACCACAAATGCAAAGCACTGATCACAAATGCGATCAGTGCATCAGGCCCAACATGGTCGCAAATGCGACATATAATTCTCAAATGCGAATAGCCCCCCTCCAATCAGAATTGCACAAAAAAACTTCGCAAACACTAAACTCCCGCCAGGACAATGTGTCGCAAATGCGACATGGAGATCACAAATGGGGTCTCAACTTGGTTCGCAAATGCGAACTATTTTTTGCAAAGAAACTTCATCCCCACTCACAAATGTGAATGTGTGATAGCAAAAATGAGGCTCACAATTGCGAGCCAGACCTCAAAATTGCGAGATCTGTATTAGACACCAGCAACTGGAATTACACCACTAGTTTCAATATCATCCAAACTCATTTGTAACACATCCAAAACTCACCCGAGCACCTCGGGCTATAAACCAAACATGCAAACAAGTGTAATAAAATTATATAAAGTTGCTCTCTACCTCAAATCATCAAAATAACATCAAATAATAATAATCGATCATCAAAATTCATGATTTTCAACTTGAAAACTTATTTTCACAATTTTTTATATAACGTGGTAAAATGCGCTCGGGGGTTACCCTGAACCCCAACCAAAACTACGTACAAGTCCAAAAATATTATATGCAGCTACATGAATTGTTGAATTACTTATTCGAGATCGTTTACCAAGAATGTTGATTGTGGTCAACTCAAGTTCAATTTGAATCCTAAAATCACTTTTTCTTCAAATTTTTTAGTAAAAACCTTTCGAAGAATGAGACGGACCACAAACGCAAATCTAGAGACTTCAAATGGAGCTAATAGAGGTCTCAGAACACGAAAATAAAGGCTATTGCTCAAAATAACCTATCAGATCGTCACATTCTCCACCTCTAAAAGAAACGTTCGTCCTCGAACGGACATAGAAAAGTACCTGGACTGGTAAAAAGGTGGGGGTAATTACTCTGCATATCGGAGTCGGACTCCCACATAGCTTCCTCAATCAGATGAACCCTCCATTTCACTTTCACAGAACGAAAACTCTTGATCTTAACTTATGAACCTGACGGTCTAGAATAGCTATCGGATCTTCCTTATAGGCCAAATTTTCATCAAGCTGCACCGTGCTAACTCCAAAATATGTGAGATGTCCTCATGGTACTTCCAAAGCATGGATATATAAAATACTGGTTGTACCCCTTCTTGTCTAGGAGGCAATGCAAGCCTATAAGAAACCTCTCTAACTCTCTCCAATATCGCTAAGAGTCTAATAAACCTCGGGCTCAGCTTGCCCTTCTTCCCAAACTACATCATACCCTTTATAGGCGACACTCAGAGAAGAACCTTCTCATCTACCATGTAATCTATATCTCGAACCTTACGGTCCGCATAACTCTTCTATGTGGACTGAGTTGTGCATAGTCTCTCCTGAATCCCTAAACTTTTCCATAGCATCACGAACCAAACTAGTTCCCAACAACCTATCCTCTTCGGGCTCAAACCAACCAATTGGCAAATGACATTCCCTCCCATATAATGCCTCATACGGTGCCATCTGAATACTCGACTGGTCCCATGAACCTCCAAAATCCATAACACAAGCGCGTAACATGTCTTCCAAGATCTAAATAGTGCGCTCAGTTTGTCCGTCCGTCTGAGGATGAGACACGATAATCAGCTCGACCCGTGTGCCTATCTCACGCTGCACAGCTCTACAAAATGGGATGTGAACTACGTGCCTCGATTAGAGTAGAAAGAAATAGGCATGTTGTGCAGGCGAATAATCTCCTGGATGTAAATCCGAGCTAATCGCTCTGAATAATATGAAGTCGCCACCGAAATGAAGTGTGTAGACTTAGTCAACCGATCTACAACAACCCAAACTGCATCATATTCCTCAAAGTCCATGCTAACCTTACCAAAAAATCCATAGTGATGTGCTCAATTTCCACTTCGATATCTCTAATTTCTGAGTCAAACCTCCCGGTTTCTGATGCTCATACTTCATCTATTGATAATTCAAACACCGAGATATATAAGAAACAATATATCTCTTCACTCTTCGCCACCAATAGTGTTGTTTCAATTCACAGTACATCTTCTTGACACTTGGGTGAATAGAATAGTGCAAATTGTGAGCCTTCTCAAGAATCAAATTTCTTAACCTGTCAACATTTGAAACACAAATCTGGCCTTAAAGTCGCATCGCACCATCATCATCAATCACAATCTCTTTAGCACCACCTTGCTGCACTGTGTCTCTTAACACCATCAAGTGAGGATCATCAAATGTGCGAGCCTCAATACGCTCCAACAATGAAGACTGTGCCGTAAAACAAGAAAAAAACACGGCTAGGATATGAAACATCTAATCTCACAAGTTCATTGGCCAATGCCTGAATATCCATAGCTAGTGGCCTCTCCACTACTGGTAAATATGCCAAACTGCCCATGCTCTCAGCCTTCCTACTCAATGCATCGACCACTACATTGGTCGTCCATGGATGAAATAATATGGTGATATCATAGTCTTTCAACAACTTGGTCTATCTCTACTTCCACATATTAATATCTTTCTGCTTGAACAGGTGCTGGAGACTCCAATGTAGGTATAAACCTCATATAGAACGCCGTATATATAGCACCGCCAAATCTTCAGTGCGTAAATAATGGTTGCCAACTCTAAGTCATGAACAGGGTAATTCTTCTTATGAACCTTCAATTACCGAGAGTAGAGGTGTACATGGACCGGGTTGGTTCGGTTTTTAAAAACCGAACCAAACTAACTATATCGGTTTGGATTGGTTCGGTTTTGTCGGGTTTTTCGGGTTTTTGGATTTTTTGTTACATGAATATTATTTCAATCTTACTTTGTTAAAATTATAGATAAGTCTTTGATAAGTGAATATATGTTTAGTAAATATAGAAAAAGTTGACAAATTTATGATCTATTAATATATTCTAATGAGAGAATTTTTTTACTAACACATGATAGTTATTTTCTTAGTCGTCTAACAATAATTTTTCATTAATTTATGCTTTCAAGGTTAATACATGAGAGGATCCCAAATATTTCTACATTTTCTAAAGAAAATTCACCATAAAGTCTTAAAAATATAAATAAAATTTATATATTTATATGACGGTTTGGTTCAGGGTTTTTTACTCAATACCAAACCAAGTCAAACCAAACCTTGTCGGGTTCTTTAATCGGTTTGGTTTGGTGCGGTTTTCCGGTTCGGTTTGAACACCCCTAACCGAGAGACGTAGATAATCACCCTACCTTCCTGCATCAATAACAAGCCCAATATGAGATGCATCACAATACACGGTGTATGATCCCAAACCTGTAGGTAACACCAACATTGGGGCTGTAGTCAATGCAGTCTTGAGCTTTTGAAAGTTCAAGTCAAATTCGTCGGACCATATGAAAAGAGCACCCTTCTGTGTCAACTTAGTCAATATGGTTGAGATAGATGAAAACCCCTCCACGAACCGGTGATAGTAACCTCCCCAACCCAAGAAGCTCTGAATCTCTGTAGCGGAAGTAGTGCTATTCCAGTTTGAACTGCCTCAATCTTTTTCGGATCCACCTTAATTCCCTCAGAAGATACAACATGGCTAAAAAATGCAATTGAGTCCCACCAAAACTCACACTTTGAAAATTAGGCATTTAATTGACGATCCTTCAGAGTCTGAAGTACAAACCGCAGATGCTGCTCATGCTCCTCCCAGTTGTATTAGTAAACCAGATCAATGAAGACAATCACAAAAGAATCCAAATAGGGCTTTATCACCCGTTTCATCAAATCCATAAAGGCTGCTGGGGCATTAGTCAAGCCAAATGACATCACCCAAAACTTATAGTGACTATACCAAGTCCGAAAAGTTGTCTTAGGGACATCTGATTCCCTAATCTTCAACTGATGGTAGCCATAACTCAAAAGAAATTAAAAATAAAATATGAAAAACTTTTGACATACCATGCTTATCTTGAAATCTCAAGTCAATTGTTGAAAATACAATGGAACCCTGAATCTGGTCAACTAAGTCATCAATCCTCGACAACAGATACTTTTTCTTGATAGTGACTTTGTTCCACGATCGATAATCTATACACATTCTCATCGACACATCCTTCTTCTTCAAAAACAACGCCGGTGCACCCCAAGGCGAGACGCTCGGTCTAATTAATTCCTTATTAAGCAAATCCTGCAACTGCTCCTTCAGTTCTTTTAACTCAAATAGGGCCATACATTAAGGTGTGGTATAAATGGACTGAATGCCTGGAACCAAGTCAATGCAGAAGTTGATATCTCTGTTCGGTGGCATCCCCAACAAATATGTAGGAAACACCATTGGGAACTTATGCAAAACTGGTACTGAATCCATGGAAGGAACCTCCACACTAGGATCATATATATAGGCCAAATATGCTAGACACCTTTCTCGACCATATGCCGATGCCTTCACATATGAAATGACCTTGCTAGTAGAATGGCTAGGAGTCCCTCACCTCTCCAATCAAGGCAACCCCAACATGGCTAATGTCACAGTCTTGGCATGACAATCCAAAATAGCATGATAAGGTGACAACTAATCCATGCCAAAGATCATGTCAAAATCCACCATATCAAGAAGTACAAGGTATAACCTAGTCTCATAGCACCCGATAGTGACCAAGCAGGAATGATATACCTGGTCTACCATAATAGAATCTCCGATAGGAGTAGACATATTAATAGGAGCACTCAATAAATCACGAGACATATCCAAATATTAAGCAAAATAGGATGACACATTTTATGAATAATTGGAACCCGCATCAAATAGAATTGATGCATCTCTATGGCAAACTAGAATAATACCTGTGATGACCGCATCTGATGACTCTGCCTCAAGTCTAGATGGGAATGCATAAAAATGGGGCTAAGCCTAACCACCCTGACTTCCATCTCTCGGACGACCTCTAACTAGATGGCCTCTACATCTAACGGCCTGACCACCATCTCTAGCTGCTTGACCCTTGTCGATACCCCTTTTTCTCGCAAAATTGGGTTTACGACATTCAGGAAAGACAACTCTATTCCCGTTTGGGAATTGGGTTTTAAATTTGGAGTCGCCACCTAATGATTATAGTGCATTAGGACACTTTAAGAAAATATTTGAGATGAAAACCAGAGTTTGGATAAGGTCTAGAAATTATCTCGAGGGGAAGGTGCTAGGCACCCCTCAAGATCTACTAGTGTGGTTCCCGACCATGCTACAATTGTGACTTTAAATGCAAACAACAAGTAGACAAGCAAGCATTGCAAATACGAGGAAACCTTCACATACCAGTTGCAAATAAGAAGCACAAAAGGATTTAAAAATGCTGAAATTTAGAAGGAAGTAGTTTTATAATCAAAGAAATGGTATGCGAGTAAAGGGAAGGGGTCAAATAATTGATGCAAGCAACCTCAACGAAGTACAAGAAGCGGAAGTTGAAAATTGGACAGCTTTTAAAGTTCTAAAAAATAACAAACTAATAAAGAGGGAGGGGGTACTAGGTTTATATATCACATGGATCATTCACACAACACTGGTACTCAATTGTACGCATAGTGTCATCGTGTGATCATCATCTCCATGTCTACCCTTCCCACCCCATTAAGGTATTAAAGCGCGGAATGGTAGCGTTACGTATTGCATGCTATTATCCATCCCAATCCTATCAGTCCCGGAGGAAAATGGACTACTAATCCTAAAGGGAAAGGGGTTTGGGGCTTTTAGAAGTTTTCAAAGGACAAAATGCTAAGGCGTCAACCAAAACACGTAATGAAAATAGAGGGAAATAGACAAGCAAACATGGCTCAAATATGCCTCCATAAACCAGCAAAAGTCATAGAGTTTAGCATGTCTTATACGTACTGTTTTTGGTCTTAATTAAATAAAGCGACGAGCGGACTGGTTCAACGCATATTTTTAGGCGAAAAGTCTACATTAGGCTTACTCGAATGCAGTTGACTAAAACTGACGTGATTGTTAATCCTCTTTGTCTAAGTGTTGATTAGAACTAGGCATGATATGTACTGATTTTAGAAAAAGATGCAAACTGAAAAGGGGTTGCCAATTTTAACAGGACATTACAAGTTCAGCAGTTAATATTACTTTTATTCAGATTTGAGATTTCCTATAGGCATGCTTTCTATACATATGCTAATTTTGACACCTTTTTAGACGTTAACAAAGATCCTATGAACATGGTATCTATATGCAGCTCTTATTATTAAACCTACAAACTGTTTTGCTTAGCGATGTTTATGAATGCAGAATGTAGTAGTTTATAGACCGTATTTTATACGAATTTGCAGAACAATTAGAAGTTAACCTATAGGCAGGATATCTGTGTGCGGAGATGCAAAAATTAAGAGTGAGTCCTATAGGCATGATTTCTAGGTGTGAGTTTGCAGAAATTAAAAGTTACCCTATAGACATGATCTCTAGGTATGAGATTGCAGAAATTAAGAATTACCCTATAGGCATGATCTCTAGGTGTGAGATTGCAGAAATTAAGAATTACCCTATAGGCATGATTTCTAGGTGTGAGATTGCAGAAATTAAGAATTACCCTATAAGCATGATTTTTAGGTGTGAAATTGCAGAAATTATAACAAACCCATATAGGCATCATCTCTACCCTTGATGCATAAAAATAAATCCCATTCCCCATTTTTACTAAGTCCCCGAGTTTGTACAAGTTATTACAACCCAAAACTGGAATAAAAAAATACATCAGAAATCCTCAGCTACATACGAGCAACCTAATCCAGACTTAATGCCTAATAATATGAGATTGAGCCACTTCCGAGATCCAGATTTCCAAGCCTTCTCTCATCTAGGGTGTTTCAGAGATCCAAGGGATTTCAGGAACCCCAGGTAGTGCATACACCCAGGATGTTAATCAGAAATTGAGTTATGCAGTGTGGAAGGGCCAGCCCTTATGTGTCCAAGTTCAGAGGGAGCTCAAGGGTCCCAAGGCAAGGCTCACACAAGAGGGGCAGAACTTAAGTTCTAAGAATGAGTGTAAGTGCAATAGAAGGGGTAGGGGCTACCCAGGCAGGCTGGTGGTCATGCCCCAACCACAAAATAGACTGGCACACCCCTGACCAAGCCTGTTGATCAATCATTTAGAGAGTAAAGACCTACTGGAGGTCAAGCCATGGCCTGAACAATAACTAGAAATACTGGCAGGCCAAGGCTGTTACTCAGAACACACAATAGGGGAATAGGGATGGGGAATTGACAAGCTTAGGGCCCAAAGGGTCCAATCCATATCCATGGACAATGATTTCAGACATTGCCATGTTTCTGAACCATAACTCAAAGCATATAAATGGGATATGAGGGTTTGGGATTCATAAGGTATCAAATAAATAACACACGACTGACAGAATGTACACACAGATAAACATTAAATTACAAGGGAAAGGGAACATATTACAGCATGCTAAAAACACATGTTGACTGAAGAAACATGAGCAGAAGTAGACAGGAACGACAAACTGGAGTAATTAAAGAAAAACATGTTGTTGTTGAAGCTTGTAAATTAACTAGGACATACCAGTGGAGAAGCAAAGTGCAGAAAAAGTAGAGCAAACAAGAGTCCACAGTCTAGCCTTGGCTTTCAGCCGGCTAGACAAAGCAACAACACAAGTAGCAGTAAAGAAAGAGGGAGTTTTAAGTGTAAGAGAGTATTTTGAACTCAGATTGTTCGTCTGTGTTCGTGTGTGTTCAAAGAAAAGGGAGGAGAGAATTTATAGTTTTTGAAAACGAGTGAGAAATAAGGTAATAAGTAAAATTAAAACACAAACATGGAAACAATCACTATTCAGAATCAATTAACCCAAGTGATTCCCCTTTAATTAAGGAAACACTGCTTAACGGGTATCAACAGACCTAATTAAGGAAAGAAAATCAGTTTGGGGGCAGATTGATTATTTCCATAAAAAGGGTAGTAAAAGCATGACGTGAATAATTGAGTCTAAGTACGAAATAGGCTTATTTTTGGGAAAGGATTCAGCAAGGTAAAAGATCACAATAAAGGAAGTGAATCAATTAATTTAAACAGATGAGTAAAAATTAGGGCATCGTAAGAAAACCTTTTGCAATTAGTCACAAGATCAAACAAGAAAGGAACATGGTTCTGCACTTCACTATATAAATAGCAAGGAATAAACAAGCATTCAGTGTTAAACGAGTTGACAAAAAGAAGCAACCCAAACATACAATGGCAGTAAGGGTAAGCTAGGGTTCAGTAGTAAGAAAATATTCGAAGCACAGTAGTCAAGCAGGTCAAACAGTGAAGAAGATATAGAAGCAAGTAAAGGGTCTCAAAATAGGAACAAGTGAGAAAACTTCTAAAGAAAATTAGGGCTCTAACAGTAACCAGGATTTTCAAGATGGTAAGAACTCAAAATTAAACAAATTAAACGAGGAAGAAAGAATCAGCAACAAAGAGCAAATGCACATTTAAACAAACAACTTTCAGAACTCGGATAAACTAAAAAGGAATTAGGGTTTTTAACATGCTGAAACAGATAGAAGAATAAACATGAACAAATCATAGCCAAAACATAAACATGTTAAAAATCAGAGATCTTTTGAAAAACTTAAAGGAAAAACCCTAATCAAGGGTCGTTTTTGCAAGAAAAGTCGAAGAACTTTCGAGAACACGCTTAAACATTCATGGAAAGTACATATCTAAAAGAAAAATAAAAAATCCCAAAGATTACGGTTTCGAAGAACCCAGAAAGGTGAGAAAGGCCTTGGAAATTAACAATCTAACCAGGAGCACCAAGGATCTGACTCGAACGGCCATGGCTGGCCGGAGAAAAGTCTGGGACGACCGGAGAAAGGTCATGAATGGAAGTCAGGCAATGACTGGGCCAACTTCCTTCGAGATTTGGCCGTGAAACCATAGAAGCGAACACCCAGGAGCCACGAGGGGCCATTACACATCTCTAATGGTCGTGGGAGGCCATGGATTAGGGCGGGATTGAAAGGCGGTGGCTAGGGTTCATGAGGGCTTCAGAGAGAGTTAAGATAGAAGAGGAATTCGAGGGCGACGTTTGGTGAGAAATGATTAGGGTTAGGGTGGGTTTGGTAAATTAAAAAGGAAAGAGTGAAATGTGGCCGTTGATCATTTAGATCAACGGCCTAGATTGAATGGGGAGCCGAGCGGATCGGATAAGCGGGTCAGGGGTCGAGTTAAATTGCAATTGGGCTGGGTAATGTGGGTTTTGAAATTGGGTTAATTGGGTTGCCAAATTGGTTATAATTGAAATGCAATTGAGGTCAAATCGTAAATAGGCAATTTTTCCTTTTAATTTTTTATAAAATAGTAATAAAGATTTTAAAAGCAAATTAAGAGTACTGGGTAAATGACTATTATATAAATATTAATTTAAAAATAATGATATTAATTTTATAAACATAAAATGCTATAAATTACAAGATAGGCTATAATTGTAATTATATGCAATTTAGCTTTAAACATACCAAACGAATTTGTAAAAATATGCAAAAATTACCTTAATTACATTTTGGTGTAAACGTGAGAATAAAATGAATTATTCACCAAAATGATAATTTTGGGAATAATTATTGGATTTTGTTGTATTAAAATAGGCAATAAATTAGTTTTAAAAATCGTTAAAAATGCTAAAACTCTTGGATGTGCTTATATATGCACAAATATGCTATTTTGGAAGTATTTTGGATATTAAAATACTTGGGGAAAAATTGGTTATCAACAACTCTCTAGCTGGATGTGTGAGCTACGGACAAACCGGTGCCGAAATCATGGAATGAGTACCAAGCTGTGGTCTGTTGCTCCTCAATCTAGGATAGCACCTCCTAATATGACTTGCGTCGCCGCACTAAAGGAAATCATGCGGCTGGACTAACTGCTGAGTCTGATATGATCATTGATGACCCAAATGACCACCGTAGTAACTCTATAGTAGTGGTGCACTAATAGGAGCTGAAGGTGTATTGAATACCAGCTTCTCAAGATGAGACCCATAAGAACCAGGACTGCCCGATGCACCATGTTCTACCTGGAGAACGAACTGAATTAACCTATGAGGATGGCCTCTACCAAATGAACCGTTGCCTCCAGCAGAAGTACCACTAAAACCACCAAAATGACAAGGTCTCTTCTCAGATACCTCATCTCTACCCTGACCACGAATTCTCTCAATCTATATAACAATCTCTACAACCCCCTAGAAAGAAATATCATTCCAGTCTCCTTGGCCATATGTAGCCTGATACTAAAAGTAAGGCCGTCTATGAATCTCATCACCCTCTTAGTAGGAATCAAGGTAAGTGCATAGCAAGATAGGTCTACAAATCTGGTCCCATACTGGGTAACAATCATGCTACCCTACTATATATGCTTAAACTGGATGTTGTACTCTTCTCTCAGACTAAAAGGAATGAACTTCTCCAAAAATATCTAGGAGAACTGATCCCAAGTGAGTGGAGGTGAACCTGTTGGTCTGCCTTGAACATAGTCCTGCCACTATCTCTTGGTGGACTCTGTTGGACTCCATAATACCCATGTTGCGCAACACCTAATGGTTCCTTAGAAGGTGAACCTGCAAAATGAATAGGAAAGAGCCTTGTGAAATTGTCCAACCTCTTCAACCCCATAGAAGACATCGCAGCCTCTCCCCGAACTGTGTAGCAATAATGGGCTGGACTTCTCCAACTGTTGGAGCCGCCAGAATCTAATATATGGAAGCCATCTGCTCCAGATAGCGGGAATCTGGGCTACTTCCCCAACTACGGAGACAATTGATGCTACAGGAAATACTACGGCCTGGGCCACACTCTCCATAAGGCCCACTAAGTGGACTAGGTCATCCTAAAGTATGGGAGTGGCAATGAACCCTTTCCGCAACTGAGCTAGTCTAACTGGTACGGTCTGAACAGGGACCTTTGCATGCTGCTCGATCTGAGGCTCTACAATAGGTGCTGATGCGCAGGCTCTAGACTGAGCTCTGTATTTGCCTCGACCCTTACCTAAGCTCCGACCCCTACTCCTTGTATTGGCTGCAACCAGGAGCTCCGACTGCTGTCTGGTTGTGGATGTTGTCCATATCCTCACCATCTGCGAGAGAACAAGAATAGAATAGTTCAAACTTCACTGATAGAATAAAGTCACACGATAGAGAAAGAAAGAAGAGAAATTTTCCTAAAGTCGTATAAACTCTAGAATATAAGTACAGACGTCTCCGTACCAATCCTCCAAACCCTACTAAGCTTTCTCATGACTCGTGAGACCTAGGAAACCTAATGCTTTGATATCAACTTGTCACGACCCGAAATCCCAACCATGAGGTCGTGATGGAGCATAACATTCACTTGCTAGGCAAACCACTGTTAGCTAATTAATTAACCATTTTTACAATTTAAAAAAGAATAATAAATAATTAACGATTAGAAAAACTGAAGTATATATGAAAAATCCATAATATAACACAGTTTAAACTAACCCCAGATATCCTGTGATAAATCCCCAAATCTCACTCTCCAACAACATAGTCAACCTCGGCCTCGCACCCCGGAACCCGAAAAAATTCACAAATTCCAAACATCTATTCAATTATGAGTCCATCCATACTAATTTCATCCATATCCATCCACAAATCGACCCCAAATCCCAAATATCACTCTTCAACAACATAGTCAAAAATCCCCAATTTTCACTTTAAATCCACATAAACTAAGTGTAATAATATATGGGTAGTCAAAATCTGACATCAAAAGTGATAAATCTTCACTTACCTCTTCAATTGTAGCAAAAAGTCTCTCAAAATCGCCCTTAACCGAGTTCTAAATCTCCCAAAATGAGAAAACACTCAAACCCTTCGAATATAAAAACCTGCCAGCGAACTCGCACTTACGCTCCAAATTTCAGCTTCTGCAGTTCAAACCGCGCGCCTGCAAAATTCACTTAAGTTCCGACCTATCACTTCTACTGTCCAACTCCCGTTTCTGTGCGTTTGCACCTACAAAATAATTATGCATCTGTGATCCTAGCTCTGCTAGCCTTTTTCCGCTTTTGCGTCCATTTGTTTGCATTTGCGGGCTCATAGATGCGGTAGATTCTTCGCACCTGCGACCTTCACTAGCCACAGTGAAGCCCACATTTGCGATCACATGGCCGCTTCAGTAATATTTTGCAGGTGCGACTGCACCATAACTCCCAAGCTTCAGTAATCCTTCAGAGTCGCAAAATGATCCGCCAACCATTTGAATCACACCTGAGGCCCTCGGGACCCTATCCAAACATACCAATAAATTCAAAAACACAATACATACTCGAAGCTGCAAATCACATCAAACAATATCAAAACCACGAATCACATCCCAATTCAAGGCTAATGAAATAATGAACTTCCATCTTCTAAAACCAATGCCAAACTATGTTAAACCAACTCCGAATAACCTCAAGTTTTGTACAATAGTACCAAATAACACAACTGACCTATTCCAACAGCTGGACCGAAATTCGAGCCAACTTTCGGCCAAACGTCCCAACCTTCCGGACCTTCAACTTTCCAACTTTCGCCAAATAGCCTCAAACCAATCTATAGACCTCCAAATCAATATCAGGACATACGCCTAAGTCCAAAATTACCATATAAAGCTACTAGAACCATCAAAACTTCATTCCAGAGTCGTCTACATGAAAGTCAAACACCGGTTAACTCCTTAAACTTAAGCCTTCAACCTTGGGACTAAGTGTCTCAATTCACTCTGAAACTTCCCCGAAACCAACCCAACCACCCCGACAAGTCATATAAATACAAATGAACATAGAAAAGGCAATAAATAGGGGAACATGGCTACAATACACAAAACGACCAACCAGATCGTTACATTCTCCCCATCTTAAACAAACGTTCATCCTCGAACGGGTCTAGAATCATACTTGTTGTATTAAATAGGTGGGATATCTACTCCACATCTCCTGCTCGGTCTTCCATGTAGCCTCCTCAACTAGCTGACCTCTCAATTGCATCTTCACTGCATTGTATTCTTTGACCTTAACTTTTGAACCTACCGGCCCAAAATAGCCACGGGTTCCACATCATAAGTCAAATCCTTATCTAGCTGCACTGCATTGAAGTCCAAAACATGCGGCAGATCAACCTAGTTCTTCCGGACTATAGAAACATACAACACTAGATGAACACCTGATAGACTAGGTGGTAATGCAAGTCTGCATTCCACCTCCCCAACTCTCTGAAGCACCTCAAAGGACCGAATGCACCGAGGGATTAACTTGCCCTTCTTACCGAACCTCATCACACCCTTCATGGGCGAAACTTTGAGAAAAACCTTCTCACCTACTATATATGCAACATCGCGAACCTTCCTATCAGCATACTTCTTCTGTCTAGACTGTGCTGTGCGCTCTTGGATCAACTTCACCTTCTCCAAGGCATTGTGAGCACGTGATTTTTACCCCAAGTAAAGAATTCCAAAAAATTAAAATAAATAAAGGGGATTAATTAGGAAAACATCAAAAATGGTAGAACAAATAATAGGAAAATTAAATAAAAAATATAATAATATGATAGGAGGAAAGAAATAAATAAATTACTTCAAAAAATAATAAAATAAACATAAAATAGAAAATACCAAAAAAAAATTGATAAATACAATATTTATAAAACAAGAGCAATTTTAAATACACAAAATTTGGGCCAATATGATAGATATATGTATATATATGTTAAAACCGGACCAGGCCCAAAAAATAGCCCAGTCCGCCAATCCCTTCAGGTAACCAAACGACACCGTTTGAGATCAAGAGATCTGGGCCGTTGATTCAGCTGATCAACGGATCAGATGAAGCGGTCTTTAACCCAACAAAACGACGTCGTGTGGAGTTTTTGATCATAACCGTCCATATCACTTGATCAAACGGACAAGGATGGACAGAGCTTAAACAGAACGACGTCGTTTAGAGGCTATTTAATCTCGACCGTTTAATCCTTATAATCCAACGGCTGGAGACTAAAATGATATAATACATGTATATGTATGTATCTAAAGGCTTCAGAAGACAGAACACACTTTGAACCCCTCGTCTTCCTCG